>QANZ01037851.1:7323-93990 GCA_003254925.1 Chamaecrista fasciculata | reverse complement strand
GATTTAGGGGTTTTGGGACCAAATGCAAGAGAGTAGTTTGAATGAGGTGTCAAGTGGAAATGAGTTGAATATTAATTTGAGCAAACCCCCTTTTTGGTCCCTCAATTGTTATTGAGTCGAGGATTTGGTCCCCTCAACTAAGCATTTAACGGCCACCTAAGCAGATAACGGTGACACGTCATCACTTAACATCTCTATCACTAACGGACCAGACGTGAGGGACCAAAACGTAAACGGGATTGTACAATTGAGGGACTGAGTTGTAGTTTCCCACAATTGAGGGACCGATTCCTCGACTCAGTAACAATTGAGGGACCAAAAAGGGGGTTTGCTCTATATTATATCATCATATCATATCATATGATTTTGTATGCCCTTTGCGACATGTAGTAATAATATTTCAAATTTAAAGTATTTTTTAAAAAATAGTGAAAAGTTAATTAACTTCTTCAAATATATCAAATATAATTTTTTTTTGGCTAAAGTGCACTTTTGGTCCCATAACTTTGACAAATTTTTAATTTGGTCTCATAACTTTTTTTGTTGCAATTTTGGTCCCATAACTTTGGCAAAGGTCTCAATTTGGTCCCATAACCTCTTTTGTTGCAATTTTGGTCTCATAACTTTTGAAAACGTCTCACCGTTGGTCCCAAGTTAATTTTCATCCATTATCTGTCGTTAAATCCACTTCACCCATATTTTTCACTTCATCATTCAACTCAGCATGTCAGATCTTCTTTAACGGCAGAAAATGGATGAAAATCAGATTGGGACCAACGGTTGGACGTTTTCAGAAGTTGTGGGACCGAAATTGCAACAAAAAAAGTCATGGGACCAAATTGAGACCTTTGTCAAAATTATGGGATCAAAATTGTAACAAAAAAGTTATAGGACCAAATTGAGACCTTTAGTGTGTTATTAAAAAAAAAAGTTGTATATTTGTCTTTAATTATTTTTTTCTTGGTCGAAAAAGAAAAATATATTTTCAGGCAAAAAAAGAAAAGAAAAATATATTCACATGTCAAGTATGAAAGCAAAAAAAAAAAAAAAAACTTACAAAAATGGGCACAACCCATCGAGGCTCAAGCCCAATTCACAAACAAAGAGAGACTGTCTGTCTCTCTTGTTGATGCTCCTTCTTAGGCCGCCTTTCTTCTTCTTCTCAGAATCATTCTTGCGCGGGATCATCTGAATCCAATAATCCAAATCAAAACTCTACTCCCTCACGCTCAACAACTTCGATTTTTCGCTTGAGAAGAAGAAGCGTTTTTTCTTGTATTTCAATATGGGAAAGAAGAAAATGAAGGAACATGGGGGAAAAGAGCATTGCTCCATGACTGTGTTTGTCTCCAACTTACCCTATTCATTCACCAACTCTCAGGTATGTGTTTATCTTCATTATGCCATGATTGTGCTCAATGCTCCTTTGTTTGTTTTCCATTTGAAGTATTTCAGAGTTCTGTGGGAGTTTGTCTGCTTACAATTTATTTATTTATTTTTTAAATTAGCTGGAGGAGACGTTTAGTGAAGTTGGACCAGTCAGGCGTTGCTTCATGGTCATGCAGAAGGGTGAGGAAAAATGCATAGTTCTTCTTATTAAATTTTTTAATTCACAGGCAAGTTATCAACAAATATAGATATTAGATGCAAAGTAGAACAAAATTTATGTAAATTTATGATTAGGATTAGCAATTTAGCATTAGTTAAGCTTGAGCTAGAATGTAAGTTGTCTTTAACTGACTCTTAAGTTAACTGATATCTTTACCGTTGTTTAATCATCACAGGGTCAGCACAGCATCGTGGTTTTGGTTATGTTCAATTGTAAGTTTATTCCTCCCTGGAAGGTTTTATTACTTCTACTAACTTTAACTTTTCCCCGTCTTACTTCTGGGCCTTTGTCTTAGCAGTTTTCGGCACATTGTTTTAAATGTCTTCCATCACGTTGGCCAGACACTGAATTTATAAACTTGTAGTTCATGTTATATTCTTATAGTTCTGATAATTCACTTTGTTACTTAATGCTTTTGTCATTGATGAATTGGACCATAGCTTCTTAAGTTTGAATATTTCTCTAGCAAACGTGTATTGTGAGAGTAACATTATATATCAGTAAACTTCCATGGTCCTGACACATTGTTGCACATACAACTTGGCTTTCCCTGGTTCAGGGAACTCCTCAACAAGATATATATATATATATATATATATGATTTCCTTAAAGACTTAAAACTTTATTCTAGATATTGCAGTTGCTTCGATGATGTGAGATCTTGTGACTTCAGAAAATGACTGTGCTGTATAGCTCATAACTTATCTGGCTATTGAAAATACATATTTGACTCTCTCTCTCTCTCCTCTCTCTCACACACACATATACTTATTGCTACTATCTTCAGTGCTGTTGAGGAAGATGCTAACCGTGCAATTGAATTGAAGAATGGTTCGTCTGTTGGAGGTCGGAAAATTACTGTAAAGCATGCTATGCCTCGTCCCCCCCGAGAATCTCGACAGTCAAAGTTAAATCAAGGTTGATGACGTCATCTAAGTCTAGTTCCTGCAAACTTTTTTTTTTCCATATATAATTTATACATTCTGGAAGATGTGCAAATAACTGAATATCGTCAATCTTTTTTCCACTTTGTTTGTGTTCTTTTCTTCCTCGGTCTTTTATAGTGGATAAGACTGATGAACTCCCCAAGCCAAAAAATGACGACGATGATGGTGGCTTGTCTGAAGCAGAGAATCCTACTTCAGTCATTAAGGAAAAAGGTTGAAATTGTGTTCCTGCAGATTTTCTTAGTTTCTTATTCATTAATTTATTTGTCTCATATTTTAATTTTCTTTTCTGTCAGAATCTCCAGTTTCGAATAAAGAAAAAAATTCAAGGAAGCCAAAGGAAATGAAAAAGGCAGCTCTTTGTAGTGATATAGTAGATGAGGGGGGTGGTTCTGAAAAGCAGAGGTACTTCCATCAATTTTTTTAATTCAACTAACCAGTGAAGCCTTAAATGTTATGTGAAAGAATAATTGTGGTTGTGATTAAGAGGAAAAAAGGGGACCCAGAGCCAGACTATCAACATCTTTTACTCCCATTCATATTAATATTTTATTCTAGAAGGTTTGTTCCTTGTCGTATAATTATAAATTTTTGGCAGGGTTGCTAGAACTGTCATATTTGGTGGTCTTGTTAATTCTGATATGGCCGACGTTGTTCATGGTCGAGCAAGGGAGATTGGCGGTGTATGTTCTATAAAGTACCCTCTTCCTAGGGAAGAAGTTGAGCAACATGGTAACTGCAAATTTTACCTTTTCAGACTGGGTTATAATAGGTTTTATATGTTTATTGAAATGGTTTCATATGTCATAAAAAAAAAGTTATAGCCGAGTGTATTCTTCTTTATTTTGCTTCTGTATCTTAGGCATTTACTGTCATATTCTAAGTCCTGAAAAGATTGTCAATCCTAATGTTCTCAATCATTTTCATAGAAGCTTACTTATATTTTCTCTCATATGATGCTATTAAATGCTTCCTTAATCTTTGAACTTGAACTATAGTTGAAAACTTGAAATTGCATATGAGGTGGTTCTCCAGATTGAATTCTTCTCAAAAACTTATTATAATTTTTTTATACTGCTTGGGATATTAGAGCTCACCATAACATATTCCAGGTCTTCTGCAAGAAGGCTGTAAATTGGATGCTTCAGCTGTACTTTATACAAGTGTGACATCGGCACGAACTTCTGTTGCAATGTTACATCAAAAAGACATACGAGGAGGTACTGTTTGGGCACGACAGTTAGGTGGAGAGGTAAAATCATGCTCTTGATCCTTGAAAACTGTTTTTTCAATATGGATGACTAATAGAAGAGGTTTTATTGTTTTGTATTCTTAATAGTAACTTGTTAAAAACTATATCTTTCTTAGTATCACATGGGACATGCAGTGTTTATCTTTTGCATTTAATTATGGATTGCAATTCTTTCAGGTTTTCCCATATTTTTCTAAACTTATATGTGTGCATGACTTGTGGCATTTGGTTCATTTGGAATCGATCAATTATATTGAAATAGGAGAAGTGAAGAACTTGAGGCCAGGACACTTGTTTCTTAGCATGTAGGCACTAAAGCTATATTAATATTCAATTGTTTAATTTTTCTTGCACAACTTATTATCATCTTTCATTGCATATGTCTGTTTGTAGGCAACCACATCTGACTCTCCATGGCAGTGAATGATTGTATTTTCCTGCATGGAGTACACATATGCTAGATTTTTAGCTGGTAGACATATTCTATGTACTATAATCTTATAAAAAGCCACTAACATTAATTGGTTAGTTTCTGCAGTGGTTACCATTGGTAATTGGTGCAATATGGTAAAAGTTACACAATGCTATGTGTTGTAAATGATACTTTGAGAGCCTTAGTAGGCATTATTTTCTCTTTGAAATGGGAGTGGTACTCGCTTATGTTTCTCAACATTTGGGTTGAAAGATTGCAAAGTCATGAAGAACAATTTTTCAACTAAGCATTTAATGACTGAGTTTACACTTTTGGTTTCTGGGAAATTTGAGTTCTTTGAAGAATCATCGAGTAAATAATCTCTTCTTTCTTTTCTGAACTTTTTATTTTTAATTGGTCATACATGTAGTTGGGTTGCCATCTTTCCCCTATTACAGAATGTGTATAATTTATTATGTTAGTTTCTGAGCAGTTTTCCGTTGTATGTGAACAGGGCGCCAAGACTCAAAAATGGAAGCTTATTGTCAGAAATATTCCTTTCCAGGTTTTATTTTTAGGGTAACGAAACTTTAGATACTTTCTTTATTGGAGATGGTGACTTCTGATCAGTTGACTAAACATTGGTGCAGGCCAAACCAAATGAAGTAAGAGATATATTTTCATCTGCAGGGTTTGTGTGGGATGTATTTATCCCAAGAAAGTCTGATACAGGGTATATTCTGATTTGCTGGATTGAATTTTTTTAGTGAAAATATGAATTACTATGTTATATTTTTTTATACCACTTTTTCCTCCCTTTCTTTTTGCAGTCTGTCAAAGGGTTTTGCATTTGTGAAATTCACATGCAAGCAAGATGCAGAAAATGTATGAATTTTAATCCACGTTGCTTTCTAAAGTACTTGTTTTCTCATTAAATAACTTGCATAGAACTTCCCCTTTTCATTTTCAGGCTATTCAGAAACTGAATGGATTAAAGTTTGGCAAGCGTCTCATAGCTGTTGACTGGGCTGTTTCAAAGAAGATATATAGCAGTGATAAAAATGCTGCACTTGCTTTAGAAAATGGTAAGGTTTACTTTACAGTCACTGCCCATAATTATGTTAAATTTTTATTTTCCCGGAGGCGGGGTGGTGGGGTGGGTCTACAGAAAAGCTAGTATATTAAAATTGGGTGCATGTTATGAGTTATCCACACTAGAGCTTAAGCTTGTTGATTTCTCATTAAATGCATGTATAATAATACTTCTTTCATTTAGGGATTGTGAAAGCATTATATTTTATCTTTGGCTCAAGAAATTTAGATAATCAAGATGTCAGAAATCCTAGTCAGACTCTGATGGATTAATTCAGTTCCTTTATTTTCCTATTTCTGCAATAGATGCTAATGGGCCTGGGTATCAATAACACTTGCATCTGCAATTCTGCATGCTTTTTTGGGAGAGTTAAGTTCGGTTTTATGTTGAGTGATCTTGGCTTGCAATATTGTTCACAGTGCTAAAGTAAGTCTATTAGTGTTATTTGGAGTTTAATTTCTCCATTACAAGGTTGGGTAGATTTGAGGAATGGAAAGTCAGCTTCCAGTCTGTAGCCAAGATGCTGCAATAATTATATTCTTGAAAGTGAGACTGATGGAATCAGTGTTTGACTAAACTTTCTAAATAGTCTTGATACTTAACTTGAGGTCAAAGTCCATCCCCCCCCTCCCCATTTGCAGTGTTTTGAATTTATGCAATCTACACCTCATCCAGTTGTCACTTCTTTGTAGTAATTGGGAATATGTATTCTAAGATTTATCGATGTCAATATATGTAAGTTTAGCTGAATGTTTGGGTGATAACTGAATTTTGATGTGCATTGGGGTTATCCAATGCCCTATGGAGCATGTAATTTGCTTGAAAGCTCTTCCATGCTTTTTCATATATGCACTCCAAAGTTGCACCCTTGTCTGTCTGTTTCTTTCTTTTTGGCCCAGTGCCATTGTTATGTTAATACCTCATAACTAGTCTATGCATAGGCACAGCTATTCATGTAAAGCATCTCTTATGGTATTCTCAGGGCAACAAAATATGAGCGATGAAGACGGTAGTACTTCTGAAGACTTAGAGGATGATGTTCAGCATAATGGAAAACAGTCCCATCATGGAGATGATAGTGATCAAGATGACTCCAATACTTCTGAGGAAGAAGGTGCTCCATCTGAAGTTAATTTTGATGAGGAAGCAGACATTGCAAGAAAGGTTCTCAAGAATTTAATCACATCCTCCACCAAAGGAATATCTGAAAATGACGACTCGTCGTTGCCCAAGAAAACCAAGGAATCAAAATCCAATAAAGATGTTAATAAGGAAGATAAAAAATCTTCTAAGGAGTTAGAAAAGGTTACCAATGTTAATAACCCTGAAATCTTGGACACAAATAAGGTACCAAATCCTGAGCAAACAGATGAAGAGAATGATGATTTGCAGAGGACAATTTTTATAAATAATCTTCCTTTTGATTGCAATAATGAAGAAGTCAAGCAACGATTCTCCGGATTTGGGGAAGTGGAATACTTTGCTCCAGTCCTCCATCAAGTGACCAAGTATGTCTTGAACTACGTTTTTCTTATGTGTGTACATGTTTAATTGTTTATTCATTATCTCCTTTCACTCAATGCAGGAGACCAAAAGGAACTGGTTTTCTTAAGTTTAAAACTGCAGATGCTGCTAATGCTGCAGTTTCAACAGATAGTTCTGCTTCTGGTTTGGGTATTTTTCTCAAGGGCAGGCCATTAAAAGTTTTGAAGGCTTTAGATAAGAAATCAGCTCATGACAAGGAATTAGAGAAAGCAAAAAATGGCAATCATGACCACCGCAATCTTTACCTGGCAAAGGTTTGTCTTCTCTATTCCCCCTTGCCTGGCTGGCTATGAAGTCTGATAATGCGATAGGACTAACTTTTCTCTTCTAACGAACTGTAATAGGAGGGACTTATTCTTGAAGGAACTCCAGCTGCTGAAGGGGTTTCAGCTAGTGACATGTTAAAACGCCAGGAGTGAGTATTTTAGTCTTTCTGGAATGCAAGTGGTGATACATATCATATGAGGACTGAAATGTTATTTGTATTCTCTTCCCTTTTTCTCGTAATGACTAGAGAATACCAGTCCCTTTTGAAAGCAAAGATATTTCTTAATTTACCGATCTGTCTATCTTTTATGCGTCTTTTGATCTTCTATTTGATGACTACACTAAAGATGCTTCTGGCGTGCTACATTGGTTAAGTATCCTAATTTCTATGGCGGGTTGTAGTGTTCTTACATTATTTTTTAATGAATAACAGGTTGGAAAAGAAAAAGACAACAAAGCTCCAATCACCAAATTTTCATGTTTCAAGAACTAGACTTGTAATCTACAACTTACCAAAGTCAATGACTGAAAAAGAGCTAAAAAAGCTTTGCATTGATGCAGTTACCTCTAGAGCTACGAAGCAAAAGCCTGAAATTCAGCAGGTTGGTTAAGTCCTTACTCGTTAATGACTTGAAGGAACATTATTTGACATAAAAAAATGGATAATATTGTTTAATTTCTTATTTCCCTATGATTCCTGTGCAGATAAAGTTCTTGAATGATGTAAAGAAAGGAAAGGTCGTTGCCAAAAGTCATTCACGTGGAGTTGCCTTTGTTCAATTCTCAGAGCATCAGCATGCTCTTGTGGCTCTTAGAGTTCTTAATAATAATCCAGGTAACATCCTCTGCTGATAGCAATGTAGAGTGGGACTATTTGGTGTTTGATTTCCAGACTAGTCTAATGTTATCTATGGTTGACTATAGAAACTTTTGTTCCTGAACATCGGCCGATAGTGGAGTTTGCTCTTGATAATGTTCAAACACTGAAACTTCGGAAAGAAAAGCTACAGTATCAGCAGCAGAGTGCTGTTCCTGGTGATAGCAACGCTAAGGAAAATGAGGAACCCCACATTACTAGTGTCCGCATCGATATAAAGGACAGAAAACGAAAATCTCGTGAGCATGTCAAACCAGTGAAAGATTCCATGCTCAATAAAGAAGATGAGTCAGGAAGTGCGCAGCCAAATAGAAATGCCACCCAAGAAAGCAACCCCAAAAGGCAGAAAGGCGACCATAAAAGTAACAAAGCGAGAGGGTCATGGCGCAAAGAAAATTCAGACGCCGCCTTGTCCACAAAGCCAAAGAATTCTCAAGATGGCCAGAATCATGGTAGTGGGACACCAGACATTGATATTGACAGCAACAAAACTAAATATGGTAAAAAAGTAGATCACGGATTGAAAAAGAGGAAGGTGCAGAATCAAGGTGAAGTTGGGGAAAAAGTTCAAAAGAAACGGTCAAAAAAGAATAAAGAGCCTGTAGGGAAAGACGTGGTAGATAAGCTTGACATGCTTATAGAACAGTACAGATCCAAATTCTCACATCAGGGTTCAAAAGGGAATGATGGTGGGAAAAATCATTCCAAACAGCTTAGAAAATGGTTTGAGCCATAAATAGTATCGGCAGGCTATAGAACCCTATGGCTTTTTTCTGTAGCATGCTATGAATTTTGTCACTGTTGTGTTTATTTTTTTTACTATCGTTCTAGCAATGTAACCTTGAGCTGATTCTTTTTTCATGACTCTAGAAAACACAATTTGTGGGTCGATTTGCTATTTATGTATGCTGTTCGATTTGCATATTTAGTTAATATTAGGAGCTTTCAAAAATTAATCAAAGTTAAAGTATCCATATCAAATCAAGCCAAACTAAGGTAATTTTCAGTAAATTACATTATGTTCGAATATGATTTGATCATATACATGAACTTCTCTTATACCAATTGTTGCCACACTTTAGGTACCATTCTTTAATAAACCGAACACTAATTTCACCACCATGATTCATTCATCATAGAACGATACAAATCCAAAACAACAAAATCATAAGTTTAACATTGAATGGTTGAAGAATAAGATGAAGTATGTTGTTAATTTATTAAAAGAAGTTAGTCAAAGAATAAAATTGACCAAAATGTGAACTATTAAGGATTTAATTGATAGCAACAAAAATTTGGGGATGAAATTGAGAATTGATAGCAAGAAAATTTTAAGGATGAAAGTGAAAGTTAATGTAAAATATAAGGATCAAAAGAGTGATTTTAACAATAAAAAAGAAACATCATCAAATGAATAAATTCATTAAATTGTATTTTTTTTTAAAAAAAGATAAAAGCATTTTTTTGTCTCTAACTTTTACATCAACTTTTTATTTCGTCCATAATGTTTTTTTTGTTAATTTTATCCTCTTTTTTTGCCATTACAAGAAAAACAAAAAAAGAGAAAGAGATCATCATCTAATTTTTGAAGAGTCGGATGTCATAGAAGAAGTTAACCGGAAAAATACTAGGAAACCAAAATAAGAGGATGGGGGTACAGAGACCCAACCAATGGGGCACATCCTCTGAGAAACTGTCTTCGTCAGCCACACTGCGAGATAAGAAAATCTGCAAAAAGCAGAAAGAGTCACTGAATGGCAACCAATAACATACTGATGAACAATCTTAATCATGCACGAACATATTGACTCATCAAAATCTTTCATACACTCAAAGATGCAGAAAGTAGTGACGTCTCCCATACACTTAGAAAGGTAAGGAGTTTTGATTTCTTCTAATGAAAAGAAAGATAACTTCTAATACTAATGAAATATAAAAAAGAAATACTAAGATTTAAGAAAAGAGCAATTTTGAAGAATTAAAATTGCCCTCTTCAAGAGATGAAGAACGGAGTTTTTTGTAGAGGAGTGGCTGAGAGAGAAATAAGAGCAGTTGGAGTTCGGAGCGGCCAATTGTTATTCTTAATATTTCATATTTTGATCAATTTTATGGTTTGTTCTTAGTTTAGTCAAATTTTATTGAAAAATTTTAAGTGACTAATGATATATAATGTAAAATTGATAAAAATAAAAAAATAACTCAAATCCTAATTTAGGTTAGAAAATAAGATGAAGTTTGTCGTTAATTTATTAAAAGAAGTTAGTGAAATGATAAAATTGACCAAAATGTGATATATTGAGGACTTAATTGATAGTAATAAAAAATTAGGGGTGAAACTAAAAATTGATAGCAAGAAAATTTTAAGGATGGAATTAAAAGTTAATGTAAGATTTAAGGATCAAAAAAGTGATTTTAATAAAAAAAATATCAAATGAATATTCAATGGGACCCACATATTTAATCGATTAAAAAAAAAAGAAACCGAAGGCGGGAATTTTGCCGCTCTTTCTACTTTGTTCGAGAGAGTTGAAATTGAAATTCTATTTTAAACGAAGTACTTGTAAGTGTATAGTCTAGAGTAGTTAGTTAAAACTGAATTCTGTTATCTCAGTTACTATAGGCTAACTACTTAGCTTAGTTAATTCAGCTATGACATTGTGTATAAATACACTACTGTAGTTCATTTCATATATATGAAAAATATATCTTCCCTAAAACTCTAATATGGTATCAGAGCACAGGAGTTCTTTAGGGGTAAATCAAAACGCACGTTTTGATTTTAGATAGTAAAAAAAAAAAAAAGAGAGTTTGTGAGAGGCGAGACTCAGAGTTCGCTATCGTGCGAGACCCAGAGGAGTTCGTTATCGTGCGAGACTCAGAGGAGTTCGCTTATCGTGCGAGACCCAGAGGAGTTCGCTATCGTGCGAGACCCAGAGGAGTTCGCGATCGTGCGTGTGTGGCCCAGAGGAGTTCGTCTTCAAGAATCGTCAAGAAACGTTCTCAGATACGCTCGCACAGCTCAGAACAGTTCGTGAATGGCCGATTCAAGCGCTCATACGTCTGAAGCTGCTACAAATGGAGGCCACCGACCAGCGCAGCATCGACCGGCGACAGTGAATGCACCGGCGACAGCAAATGCAGCGGTCACCAACATATTCGTTCCTCATTCTTTTTCTCATCCGATTCCTGAGAAGTTGGAAGCGACTAATTTTTTAAATTGGCGCCGTCAGGTTCTTGCCGCTGTCAAAGGTTATCGTTTGCAGAAATATTTGTTGGGAGCTCAGTATATTCCTCCTCAGTTCGCGAGCGATGAAGATGAAGCTCGTGGAATTTTTAGTGAGGATTTCTTGAACTGGGAATGTCAGGATTCTCTTTTACTTTCTTGGCTTCTGACTTCAATGACCCAGTCGATATCTGATCTTGTTATTGAATGTGAGTATTCATATGAAGTCTGGGACCGGTTGCAAGTTCATTTCTCATCCAAGACTCGAGCTAAGGTCAATCAGTATAGGACTCAACTACGCACAGTAAAGAAGGGGAGTTTGTCTTTGTCAGATTATCTTTTGCAAATAAAGAAATTGGCTAATGCTCTATCTTCAGTAGGTTCACCGATTACCATAACAGAGCATATTGAAGCGATCTTTCAAGGTCTAGATGAAGATTATGATTCTTTTGTAACTTCTATGAACACACGAGCAGAGTCTTTTACTGTTGCAGAGCTTGAAGCACTCCTTATGACTCAGGAAGAGTGGATTAGCAATAAGAAGAAAGCAGCTGATGTTCCTCTCTCTGTCAACATTGTACAGCAACAGTATAATAGAGATAGAAAGATGAATTTTCATCCTACACAAAATGGGTATAGGAATCAGAATTTCAATGGTTATGGGAATCAAAATTTCCAAGGCAATTGTCAAGCTAATGGCAATTTTCAGCAGTATTCGCAAAGAGGAAATCAAAATTTCCAAGGCAATTATCAGCAGAATTCACAAAGAGGTGGAAGAGGAAGAGGAGGCCGTGGAGCTAAGAATAATAGTTCTAATACTAAGTTGATTTGTCAGCTTTGTGGAAAAACAGGGCATATGGCATTTCAATGTCATTTTCGTTTTGAGCAAGACTTTGTGAGTCCCTTTGCTTCTACTGATGAGTCTTCAGCAAGTGGTGCTAGTAATGCAAAGCCTAAAAACACAGTTATGATGGCTACATCAGAAGCTCTATATGATCCTGCTTGGTATCCGGATTCGGGTGCATCTTGTCATGTAACACCAGATCTTGCAAATTTACAGCATCAAGAGTACTATGGTGGCAATGATCAGGTCTATATTGGAGATGGTAAGCCTCTTTCCATTGAGCATATTGGTAGTTCTGAGATGCAATTTCCTTCTAAACCTCTTATTCTATCTTCTTTGCTACATGTTCCAGCTATGAAAAAGAATTTATTAAGTGTGTCTAAATTTGCTAAAGACAACAAAGTCTATTTTGAATTTCATTCTGATGTTTGTTATGTTAAATGTCAGGATTCCAAGAGGATTCTTCTTAGAGGACACCTCAAAGATGGTCTCTACGCCTTCCATGAGTTTTCTCTTAGTCCTCAATCTTCTACTAATGTTTCAAAAACATGTAACGATTCTTTAGTTCAGAATTGTCATAAAAATTTCTTTCATTGTAATGTAGTATTGTCCACTACAGTTGATACTTGGCATAAAAGGTTGGGTCATCCATCTGACTCAATACTTTATCAAGTTCTCAAAAGTTGTAATGTTCCATATAAAAATAATAAAACTAGTTTTTGTAATTCTTGTTGTCTAGGGAAGCATCACAAACTTCCCTTTCCTCATTCTTCTCATACATATACAAAACCATTTCAGCTTATTCATTCTGATATTTGGGGGCCTAGTCCACATGTTTCAATAAATGGTTGGAAGTATTACATTGTCTTTATTGATTCCTACACTCGTTATACTTGGTTATATATTCTAAAAAATAAATCTGATGCTCATACTGCTTTTCTTAGTTTTAAAAATCTGGTTGAGAATTATTTTAGTTCTAAAATTCTAGCCTTTCAATCAGATGGGGGTGGGGAGTTTGTTCCTATTTCCAAAACACTTGCTAAATGTGGTATTGTGCACCAAATTAGTTGTCCTCATACACCTGAACAAAATGGTTTAGCCGAGAGAAAGCATAAACATCTCACTGAGTTTGCATTAACCTTAATGGCTCAATCTTCCTTACCACTTACTTTTTGGGATCATGCCATTTCCACAGCTACATATCTTATAAATAGGCTTCCTACACCACTTCTTACTAATAAATCTCCTTATGAACTTCTATATTCTAAATTGCCTGACTATCTTTTCTTAAAAACATTAGGTTGTGTATGTTTTCCATTCACCCGACCCTATAATAAGCACAAATTTGATTACAAATCTATTCCTTGTGTCTTTCTTGGTTATGACAATAAGTATAAAGGTTATAAATGTTTTGATCCAAAAGCAAATAGGATGTATGTGTCTAGACATGTCTTATTTAATGAGCATCAGTTTTACTATAAAGAGTTTCCACCTCAAACACTTCCTATATGTTCTAAGATTCCACTTACACTTGTTTCACCAATTTGCTTAGGAGCTGTCCCTTTTATTCCTGCATCTCCAAATGCTCAATTACCTACTCTAATGTCATCTAATCAAGGTCATTCATCTTCTTTTCGATCTGTATTGCCTTTATCTAATCCTTGTGATGCAGATCATCCTATTTTAGAAGAGCAACAGCAGCCAAATGCCTTAATGTCAACAGATTCTGGTACCGATCCTGTTCTTCCATGTGTAGCAGATTCTGAGGTACCAATTGTACCAGAGAGAGTTGTTAGGCAAAAGAAAGTGTATGATAGGCATTCTATGTTGACTAGGTCTAAGACTGGACATAGTAAGCCTAGAATTAAAGCCTTTACATGTTCAACATCGGCTTCTCCTACTCCAACAGAACCAAAGAATGTTAAGGCTGCTCTTCAAGATCCTAAATGGTTTGCTGCTATGAAGGATGAGTATGATGCACTCATCAAGAATAAAACATGGAGTTTGGTCTCTTTGCCTTCTAATAGAGATGCTGTGACTTGTAAATGGGTCTTCAGAATTAAAAACAATCCGGATGGGTCTATTCAAAAGTATAAGGCACGTTTAGTAGCAAAGGGTTTTAATCAAAGGCCGGGATTTGACTTCACTGAGACTTTTAGTCCAGTTATAAAGCCAGCTACCATTAGGACAGTTCTCACAATAGCCTTATCTAAAAATTGGCATATTCATCAAGTTGATGTGAATAATGCTTTTTTGAATGGTGTTTTACAAGAAGAGGTCTACATGACTCAACCTCCAGGTTTTGAAGATGCCAACTCAAAACTTGTTTGTAGACTACAGAAGTCATTATATGGTCTCAAACAAGCACCTAGGGCTTGGTTTGACAAGTTATCTTCCTCCTTGTGTTCTTTGGGGTTTGTGGCTTCTAAGTGTGATTCATCTCTTTTCATTAAGGAGAACTCAACTACAACCTTGTATGTTCTTGTGTATGTAGATGATATTATCATCACAGGAAGTTCTAAGCAAGCTATTTCAAATCTTATATCTGTGTTAAACTCTCATTTTCCTTTGAAAGATCTTGGCCAGCTCAACTACTTTTTGGGAGTTCAAGTTAAACACACAGCAGAGGGTAATTTGCATTTAAGTCAAGTTAAATACATTAAAGACTTATTGTTGAAGGCAAAAATGGGTGAAACTAAGCCTATGCATACTCCTATGGTTGCTGGGCAGAAATTAAGTAAAGTGGGCAGCTCTGATTTTGAAGATCCTATGTTATATAGGTCGGTTGTGGGTGCTCTACAATATGTGACGTTAACTCGGCTTGAAAGCTGTCAATTTATGAAGTGTCCTAAGGATGATCATTGGAAAGCTGTCAAAAGAATTTTGAGGTATCTAGCTGGAACAATTTCCTATGGTTTGCTTCTTAGAAAATCAAATTCCTTATCGGTAGTAGCTTTTTGTGATTCGGATTGGGCTTCTGAAGTTGATGATAGGAAGTCTACTTCGGGGTTTTGTGTGTTTCTAGGGAAAAATCCAATTACTTGGTCTTCTAAGAAGCAACAAACAATTTCCAGATCTAGTACAGAGGCAGAATTTAGGAGCTTAGCTACAACAGTTACTGAGATTTTGTGGTTACAATCTTTGTTTCAAGAGCTTCATCTACATTCTACAGCTACACCAGTTGTGCATTGTGATAATCTAAGTGCAGTTTTACTGGCTGCCAATCCAGTTTTGCATTCCAAAACTAAGCATATGGAGATTGATCTCTATTTTGTTCGAGAGCTTGTGATGAAGAAGAAGTTACGGGTGCAGCATCTACCAGCTTCTGCACAAGTTGCTGATATTTTGACTAAGTCTATTTCTAGTACTATGTTTCCAGTTTTTAGGGGCAAACTTTCGGTTGTCCAACTCCCTACAGTTTGAGGGGGGATGTAAGTGTATAGTCTAGAGTAGTTAGTTAGAACTGAATTCTGTTATCTCAGTTACTATAGGCTAACTACTTAGCTTAGTTAATTCAGCTATGACATTGTATATAAATACACTACTGTAGTTCATTTCACATATATGAAAATATATCTTCCCTAAAACTCTAATATGTCAGGTGTGAGGAGGGCGTATTGAAGTCCCACATCGCTTAGTTAAAGGGCTTTCTAACTCTATATATATGCCGAGGCAAACCTCTCCCCTTTAGAGCTCTTTTGGGGTGAGTTAGGCCTTGTAACATTAGGGATTTTAGCATTGATTGTAAGAATTGTATTTCATTCTCTTTTCCTATAATAGGTTCTCTCCTCTTGTATAAATACCCTATATCATTTTATTCACAATGAAAATAAGTAATTGACCTATTCACAACTGATCAAAATGTCAAACTTCTTCTAAGATAGAGGCAGCTAATTAAAGATCCTAGAAGAGATCAAAAGCTTGTTGGAAAATTTAACAATACAAATATTGCTCATCCAGATATTCCTTTCACCGTGAGTGAAGTGAACAAATTCTTACAATCACAATGTGATAGTCATTGGGATGCAGTTGTTCGGATCCTACTATATACTAAAGGAGCTCCAAACTATGGATTGTCATATGAAGATTAGGGAAACTTCAACATTCTTGGCTTTACTAATGCAGATCAGGTTGGCTAACTAGATGATAGATGATCCACTTTAGAGTATTTTGCATTATTGGTGGTAACTTAGTTTCTCGGAATAGAAAGAAAAAAAATGCACATCATTCCCACATCTCATTGCACATCTCCAGCACACCCACGTTCCAATCATGCCATTTCCCATTTTCTAATTGTTGTTATTTAGTTATTTATGATTTGCATTATAATTCAGTCATTAGTATTTTATTCTAGTAGTTAGGAGTTAGTGGGTGCACCCTAAGCAGTACGTGCCCCACTAGTTTGTGCTTTTCCTTCATGCTAGGTAGTTAGTTGCTTATGAATCTCTAAATATATCAGCACTCGCTCTTGCATTTGGCCATCAGAAATATGAGATTTGTTATCTTTGTTAGATTGATACAATATCTGATTAATATCTGTAATTACTCTAGGATTAACATTAAGGATTGTGATTAATAATTAGCTATAATATCTCCTGTAATTACTCATTTATGTTTCTTTCCTAGAATAGATTCATTACTCACTTGTATAAATATCTTCACTAACATGAGATCAATAACACACTATTTCCAGACATTATTTGTCATGGTATCAGAGCTATAGAGCTCCTTTTTCCGCTGCTGTGTTCTTTTTCAATTTCTAGGTCAGTTTTTCATTTACAGTGGTAGTGACCTTAACCTTCGTCACTAAGCCCGCCTTCGTTTCTGACCTATTTTTGCCCCAAACACCCTTGGGCTTTGCTCGGAGTTGTCCGATCGGCGTACCCCGGTGACCGGCAACCCAGACTCTCCGCCACGCGCCACCTCAGCAGACACGCTCGTCGTCCACGCGTCGACGCGTGAGAGCGCGTGAGAAGCTGTCTTCCGCCGCCGTCGCTTCCGTTGACCTTCTCGGTGTATTTCCGGCCATCCCCTGCCATGTCGTCTACATCTTCCACCGATGGCAGTACAGGAGTCACTGTTTCGACTCCCGTTTCGACTTTTTTGCCCGGTTCAGTATATGACTTACCTCCTATTAACAGTGCTTATCGCTTGGATAGGACGAACTACTTGAAGTGGTCCCAACTGGTTAGGATGTATCTCAAGGGACGAGGGAAATTGAGCCATTTATTGGGTACGAGTCCGGCGACAAACGATCCCAAATTTGAAGCTTGGGATAATGTTGATTCTTTGATTATGTCTTGGTTAGAGAACTCCATGACTCCTGAGATAGGCGATACTTGCATCTTTCTCACCTCTGCCAAAGCTATATGGGATGCTATGGAGCAAACCTACTCCAAAGTTCGTGATGGAGCTCGCATCTATGAGCTCAAGACCAAAATTCACCGTGCCAGGCAAGGTAATATGTCCATTACGTAATTCTCTAACTATTTGAAGGGCTTATGGCAGGAGTTGGATCACTATCAATGTATCCCGATTAAGGCAAGTGAAGAGGTGAAGGCCTTTAAAACCTTTATGAAGGAGAGAGTTTATGATTTTCTTGTAGGTCTGAACCAAGAATATGATGCTGTAAAGGTGCAAATTCTTGGGAAGGAGGAAACTTTGTTGAATGGGGCAATTTCAATTGTCTTAGCTGAAGAAGGACGAAGGGGGGTAATGATGGAAAGTCAACCCACAGAGAGTTCTGCTCTTATGACCAAAGCCAATGTGCCACGTTCTAAGGGGACTGCTTCAACCAAAGCCCCAGTGCAACGTCCTGAGGGGACTGCTTCAACCAAGGGTTCTTTATGGTGTACTTATTGCAAGAAACCTCGCCACACAAAGGACACCTGTTGGAAACTTCATGGAAGACCTCAAAACACAAAAGGGGGACAAGGACATGCTCATGTTGCTGTTTCGGGTTTTGCAGTTGAACCAACCACCAATAACTTCAACAGTGAGAAAAATGAGAAGCTAAGGAGTCTGTTGGGAACCCTCTCACCATCCTCCATTGGCACTCCAGCAACAACTTCCAATACAGGTACTTGTTCTTTGGTGCTCTCAGGTAAACCCTCTCAACCTTCTCAACCTTCTCCTTATTTTCCTTCTGCTTTTAATGTTTCGGATAAAGTTCTCTGTGATTCCTGGATCATTGATTCAGGGGCTTCTGATCATATGACCAACTCTTCCCATAAATTCATTTCTTATATCCCATGTCCTAGCACTTGAAAAATTACCTTAGCTGATGGGTCAGCTACCACTGTAGCTGGACTAGGAAATGTTTTCTTAAATGATCATATGACTCTTAAAGATGTTCTTCATGTTCCAAAGCAAGCTTACAGCTGACTCTAAGTATAGTGCAATTTTTCACCCTACCCATTGTGTTTTCAGGAACAGGGAACGAAGAGGATGATTGGACATGCTAAGGAGCAAAATGGTTTATATTATCTTGAAACTTGTAATAAGGACCGTAGAGTTCAGAGTTTGTCGTCCGATTCATTTCATAGTCTTTCCCTTAAAAGCAATAAAGAAAAAATTTGCCTTTACCATCTCCGTCTTGGACACTTATCTTTTCATACATTAAAAGTTATGTTTCCGGATTTGTTTGGAAGATTAGTTATTGAGGATTTTCATTGTGAAGTTTGTGAACTTGCTAAACATAAACGTGTTTCTTTTCCTATTAGTAATAGTAGAACTTTTGTTCCTTTTACTTTGATTCATAGTGATATATGGGGACCATCTATTGTTTCTAATATTTCTGGAGAACGTTGGTTTGTGACTTTTATTGATGACTTTACTCGTGTGACTTGGACCTATTTACTCAAACAAAAATCTGAAGTTAGTTTTATATTTCCTGTTTACTATAATATGGTTCAAACCCAGTTTGGGGTAAAGATACAACAATTTCGTTCTAATAACGCAAAAGATTTTTTCCATCAATCTCTTTTGTCCTTTTTTCAAAAACAGGGTATAATTCATGAATCATCTTCTGTCTATACACCACAACAAAATGCGATTGCTGAACGGAAAAATAGTCATCTTCTTTCAAGCACACGAGCTATTTTGTTACAAAACCATGTTCCACAAAAATATTGGGGGGAAGCCGTTTTAATAACAACTCATTTGATTAATAGACTTCCAACCAAAGTCCTTGGTCATAAGAGTCCTATGCACGTTCTCACTGAATCTTTTCCAAACTTCAATGCATCAAATAATCTTGTAGCTAGAGTCTTTGGGTGTGTTGCCTTTGTTCATGTTCACCTCCCACAAAGAAGTAAACTTGACCCTCGGGCTCTCAAGTGTGTCTTTCTTGGTTACTCATCCACCCAGAAAGGTTACAAGTGTTATCATCCTCCCACCCGGAAATATTATGTGTCTGTTGATGTCACCTTTGTTGAACTTACTCCTTATTTTACTCAAAATTCTTCCCAAAAGGACCAAGCCATCTTCGAATATAACCCATTTCCTGAGCTACCCGTTTTGTGTCTTCAAATCATCCCTACACAAGATCCTCCACTCAGTGTCCCTGACCTTGATCCTCCACTCAGTGTCCCTGAAAATGATTCTTCCCAAATCATACCTGACAACTTGCAGCCCAACCAAACTTTGGATTCTACTCGTCCATTCAAGTTTTATTCTCGGCGAAAAGTGTCACCTCCTCCAAGTGAGCTTGTCCAATCATTGTCTTCGGAGCCCCAAGATGTTGAGGTAACTCATCCTTCTCCTTCTCCATTAGATGATTCTGATGATTCTCATCTTCCTATTGCTTTAAGGAAAAAAACAAGGACTTGCACTAAACATCCCATATCTTCATTTCTTAACTTTGCCAATCTGTCCACCACACACAAAGCTTTCTTGACTAACCTTCACAGCATTCCTATTCCCACTACTTTATCCGAAGCATTGCAGGATGATAATTGGGTGCAGGCTATGAAGGCTGAGATGGATGCTCTTGAGAAAAACCAGACGTGGGACCTTGTTCTTTTACCAAGAGGTAAAAAACCAGTTGGTTGTAGGTGGGTCTTCACCACGAAGTACAATTCTGATGGTACTCTGGAAAGATACAAAGCTCGGCTCGTTGCCAAGGGCTACACCCAGACATATGGTGTAGATTACATGGAGACATTTGCCCCAGTCGTCAAGATGAATACTGTCAGAGTACTATTATCCCTTGCAGCTAATTTTGGATGGCAGTTGCACCAATTCGATGTCAAGAATGCATTCTTACATGGAGACTTGGAAGAGGAGATTTACATGGAGATTCCTCCAGGCTTTAACCCAAGTTCTAAGCCAGGAAAAGTTTGCCGTTTAAAAAAGGCCTTGTATGGGCTCAAGCAATCGCCTAGAGCATGGTTTGGGAGGTTTTCTAAAGCTATGTTGAGTATGGGGTATAAGCAGAATCAGGGTGACCACACTTTATTTATACGCCGATCTTCTTCAGGGGGAGTGACTATTCTCTTAGTGTATGTTGATGATATTGTGATCACTGGGGATGACATTGACAGTATTGCCTGGTTGAAAGAACAATTGGTGAAAGAATTTGAGAATAAGGAGCTTGGGAGACTCAAATACTTTCTTGGTATTGAGGTAGCTCACTCAAAGAGTGGGATTTTCATTTCTCAACAGAAATATGTTGTTGATTTGTTGACAGAGGCGGGTAAATTGGGTTGTAAACCAGCCTCCACTCCAATGAAGCCTAATCACTGCTTGTATGATGCACCTGAAGAAGGGTTGGTTGAAAAAGGTTCCTATCAGAGGCTTGTGGGAAAACTCATTTATCTAGCACATACTAGACCGGATATAGCTTATGCTATGAGTATTGTTGGTCAGTTTATGCATAATCCGAGAGAATCCCATTTAAAGGCCGTTCATCGAATTCTTCAATACTTGAAGGGTACACCAGGGAAAGGCATTCTATTTAAGAAAGGGGAGAGCTTGACTTTGGAAGCCTATACAGATGCAGACTATGCTGGTTCACTTATTGATAGACGGTCAACTACCGAGTATTGTACATTTTTGGGAGGGAACCTTGTAACTTGGAGAAGTAAAAAACAGAATGTGGTTGCAAGATCAAGTGCAGAAGCGGAGTTTAGAGCAATGGCACTCGATGTATGTGAACTTCTATGGCTCAAGATTATCCTTGATGACTTGGGCGTTTCTTGGGCAGGCCCAATGAAGCTTTATTGTGACAACAAGTCAGCAATCAGCATTGCTCATAACCCGGTTCAACATGATCACACTAAACATGTGGAGATTGATCGACATTTCATTAAAGAAAAGTTGGATAGCGGTCTCATATGCACTCCTTACGTTCCTTCTAGTGACCAACTTGCAGATGTGCTTACCAAAGGCTTGTGTACTATCAACTTTCAGAGTCTAGTAACATGTGGAGATTGATCGAAATTTCATTAAAGAAAAGTTGGATAGCGGTCTCATATGCACTCCTTACGTTCCTTCTAGTGACCAACTTGCAGATGTGCTTACCAAAGGCTTGTGTACTATCAACTTTCAGAGTCTAGTCAGCAAGCTTGGCATGGAAGATATCCATTCATCAGCTTGAGGGGGAGTGTTATTGATACAATATCTTATTAATATCTGTAATTGCTCTAGGATTAACATTAGGGATTGTGATTAGTAATTAGCTATAATATCTCCTATAATTACTCATTTATGTTTCTTTCCTAGAATAGATTCATTACTCACTTGCATAAATACCTTCACTTACATGAGATCAATAACACACTATTTCCAGACATTATTTGTCAATCTTTTCCAAGTATTAAGATCCTTTATTAATTGTGGCTTAATTTCCAACTGTTTTAGGTCTAGCACTTGTAGTTTATTGTTCTGTTTATATGGGATTCTATTACTAAGGCTACTCTAGGGAGGCCAAAATAAGTATTTTATCTTTAAATATATACAGCAAGACAAATCACGTTACCTGGGCTGGAAAATAATTGCATTTGTCCTTCCAGTATATGGTTCAGCAATTGAAGTAGATGTCACAGCTAGAATAAATGCAGCATTCGTCGATGACTGAGGAACAAGGATATTACTTGAACCACTTGGTGGTAAAAGAGAAAAAGGATTTGACCACAACGAATATGGAAACTTTTCCATAACATATCCTGGCCAACATCTGCTAACTTTAACCTGAACATCATTTATAGAGGAAATAGGGTTTGGGGAATACATGCATGGCCCAACCTTTTCATGATCGTTATTACCAGAACCTAAATCCTTTGAAGTTGATTGAAACCTTGAGCTTTGTCTATTCTTAAAGCTTCTTATACAAGAATTTTGGAATGTTGAGAAATTTATACTTGCTTGGCTTCTCATGTTTTCATGGCAACTTTCATGGAAAAGGGGTTTGTTTAAAATAGTCCCAGAAGGGCTAACTTTCTCTCTGGTTGACATAATATGACTCTTTTGAGCACACCTTGGGTAAGAAGCAGCATGTGCATGTAAATCAGTGCTGGAAGATACGAGAGAAAGGCCACCCTTCTTCCCAGCAATTGTTACATCTTCACCAATATCATAATAGGAAGGAATGACAATTCCCCGTTCATTAGTTTCACCAGTGGCTTCAGTGATAGATAGGGGGAAACCAGTGCAGTTATACAAAAGGAAGGGAACAAAAATTATGACTTCCCTACTACCTGAGTACGCATCCATCACCTTCTCCACAGTCACATACAAAGAGCCTAGAAACAAGGATGAAAAAGAAAAAGACAAAAAAGTTGGAAAATGCATTCAGCATTCATTTGAAACTATTTGAAACCACTAGAAACAAGACAGAAGGGAACAAAGAATATCAGTTACCATGTGGATTACTTGATTCAAATGTCAGTGTTTCAGATAATGCATACTTTGTTTCGCTGGACTTAGCCATTGAGCAGAAAGTTTCCAAACGAGGAAATTTAAGATTAGAAGGTTTGAATCCATCAATGCAGATCTCCAGCCCAAGATCATGTGAAGGATCAATATGATAAACAGATGTTTCCCCCTAGAAACAAAATGATCACATAAAATAATCACGCTGTTGCACCACTATCAACAAAAGGTGAAAAAGGATAACTATTCATGCCGTAGAGTATTCACATCAAAAGGATCAAGCAAATAATTCATCACAAACCTCTGAAATTTTCATAGTATGATTTACTCCACCACTATCAGTGGTCAACAAAATTTCCTTGGGAATGTAGTTCTTCACTGTTAATGGAACATTTATGATTATGTGATGAACAAACCGATTCTTTGCCTCATCCACTGAGACATTCTCTTTCATCGCGCCAGATGAGGCCAAGCTGATGTTTCTTACTGATATGCAGCACCGAAATGCACAGCTACTAGGATGAGAAGGATAGCAAACAAAGGATTTGAAGTTCCCTAATCTGTTATCATATGACAGAAGCTTTGAGAGATTATGAGCTTCACTCCACAGGTAAGAGTTCCCAACTGGTCGCCACCTTAGGTAACCTGCTTCGGCTAAATGTAGTGGCAAAGGTAACTGTTGCCCAGGGAGTACTGGATCTAATATCTGAAGTAGTAAAATGACACATCATAAAAGTATTATTCCATGTGAAAATATCAGTGGACTGATAAAAGAAATTAAAGATTATGGGGAGAAGCTTTTGTACCTTTGGTGACACACCAAGCGGAATATCAAATCGCAGCTCCAGAGGTGTGTTTGTGGCGTTTGAAAGTACTACCTGAATGTTGGAACTTTAGCTTATAAAGAGGAAATAGAAAGTTGTATTAAGTAAATGGACACTCAACATAACATAAAGTAAAACACATACAGTAGAGTAGATACGTATTAACTTGCTATAGTGCAGCACTGAAACATCAAACACAACAGGAACAACAAAGGAAGCTGTATTTGTTCGAACATCGTCATGGTCTTCACTGGACCCTTTTGCGAAATTAACCTCAAAGCATGTAAGCCCTACTAAATCCATCGACATTGCAGGAGATGGCATAGATGTTCCATCAAGCTGTACAGTTATATAGTGGTGAGCAAATCCGTTTGACCTTTGCTCATTTAGATTATTCGAAGAGCAAGAAGACCTGTATCGAGAAAACTGTTCTTCAGCATTTTTATCCATGTATACTGGAGTAGCAGAACCAGGTTTCACATATATTTTGTCTTTCTCTCCTGAGTCATCAATTTCATCATGGTTGACTGGCCTGTGATATACATGACAAAACAGGGGCACAGAAGTCAAGTTTTGAAGAACATAGGGAGCAGCACATCTTCTAGCATGTGTATACTGAGCAAAGGGTGAACGCTTTATTTTGTTGCCCGCTGAAGGATCTTTCTGCCCCCTCAAACGGCAGGCATCCATAACCATCTCAGTGATTCGCGACATACACTGAAAGAAACAAGACTCAAATAAAAATTACCATCATGTAGTATATTATAAACAGAATATAAAAACTAAAAAACACACATGGTATTAGTATATCACGTAGTAAGTGTTTAACCAAGAATTTCCAAGGCCAATAATCACTTTGCAGGTGCAGATCTAAACAAGATTTTTGCTACAAAAAACGGTCCAAGAATATGCTGGAATATTTTTCATTCTCAATGTCCGATTGTTTAGTGATTCCCAAACTAGAAAAAGGGGAGAATGATGTCTGAATGAAGTCACTGACTTGGTGTTCCTATTTATAAGCCTAAATTAAGTCATGTACTAGGGAAGTGCAAGTACAGACCCCCTCCATTACCAACATAATTTAACCTAACTGTCACATACAAGCACACTTCTCTAACACTCCCCCTCAAGCTAAAGATAATTCAAACTTCAGCTTCATTTTTCAGAAATAAAAGTCAATGATAGGGACTTGGGTAGTATGGAATGCCTAAGTCCCACGTCAAATTGAATGGGATGCTTAACGGAGTACTTAAGTGTCTAGGTTCTCGCCCTTCAACAACTAACTTTTGAGGGAGGGTTCCCCAAGGTCACTAGGGTCTCTATCAAATGATATCAAAGCCTAGTTGTCGATGGCATAAAAAGGGCTACCTACAGAGGTTCTAACCTACGAAGGGTTCTAACTAGTAGAAAGCCGAGTGAAGTGTCGCAAAGTGTAGTCGCCAAGATATCGGCTTTCCAGAGCAGTGCTATGATAGAGACTTGGGTAGTATGAGATGCTTAAGTCCCACATCGAGTAAAATGTGATGCTTGATGGAGTACTTAAGTGTCTTGGTTCTCCCCCTGCAACATATTAGCTTTTGAGGGAGGGTTCCCCAAGGTCACTTGGTTCTCTATCACAATCAAGAAAAAATCTAAACATAAAATAGTTAGACACCGCACATCCATACTCAAAATGACTCGGTAGGTTACATTTCAATTAATCATCACTTTGAGAACTGAAAGATTCAATTAATTAAAGACTTTTAATATCTTTTATAACTGAAAGGTAGCAAAAATAATAGAAAATAGTATACCTCAACCAGGGATTCTGTTACATTAATGTTAAGCTGAGCTTCTGAATTGAGAAGGATATCGGTTGTGACAGAGCTGTTCAGCAGGACACTCATTTCTTGTTTCCTAATTAAAGTCAACCAAAATTTCCAAGGCTCAACAAAAGGCTCCCAGCATACCTTAAGTTTTCAATGCGTACAATACAGGTATTAGCAAATTATTTATAGCTAAAAAAAGAAATTAAAACAGTATAATTACTAATCGCACCTTTTCAATGTTATTGTAGTTTACTTGAAAATCACCATTAAGTGAGAACTGTGTGTGTTTATCAGCGATGTCGGCGAGCAAGAGGATGTTTCTCACTAGAATTTCCAACTGAGGTCCACTGCAGCTCCACTATATTAAGGCAAACAGATTGTATCATGAAAAAGAAAGAAAAGAAAAGAAAGCAATGTAAAAATTTATGGAATTTAATTTAAGTACTGAGAAGAAAAATCAAAACTCCAACTTGCAGCATTGTAAATCATATTACGACGGGGAGAGTTTAGTGTATAAAAATTGTTGATTTTTAGTAAAATATAAAAATATAGAATGAGAGAGAAGGATGTGAGAAACACTTTTCTTGATTGTTTTTTATTTCTGAATGTCATAGGGTATTTATACAAGAGAACATAGTCTATTCTAGGAAATACAATTAATATAATTGATTCTCAAATCTCTAATATTTAGGCTAATCTCAGGGTCAACACTTTAATGCAGATTGATTTACATAATCAAATCTGATTCTTAACCCTCCCCCTCAAGTTGGAGCATAGATTTTAATCATGCAACTTGCTATAAAGGTATTCTAAAACATAAAAACCCATACATCATAACAACACAAAACAAACTAATAAAAACACCCTTAAACAAACTTCTCTGAGACTCCCCCTATCAGTGATATCTCAAATAGTGACCATGTAGTGTGATCTCTAAGGTCCAAAAGAGTGGCAACATCCATTGGATTTAAAGGAGACATACACCAAATCTTCTGTCAGTGTTGTCTCAAAATGTCACCTTAAATGGTGATCTCAAAACATCCAAGAATTGCAATGTCTAGTGGACTCTGAAGTGATGTCTCAGAAAGCACCGAAAACCTCTTAAAGCAGCCAGAACAAGGACTGAAGACACCAAAACTGGTAAGACAAAGTGAGTTCGGCGAAGGAAGAAGCACATGACTCCATAGCATACATGGCTCCTCACAAAGAAGACACCAAAGGAGATCTAACATCATGAATGACTTGTAAAGGAAACCCAAAGACACAAAGAAGACACAATAGTAAAACAAATACAAGGCAAACAAAGTAGACAACTCAAAGGAAATCACCACTAAAGTTGCTGAGAGAAGGAAAGATGATCTTGCGACTAAAATCATATGGGGAGAAGAAGTTGGAATGAAAACACAGCCATGACCCCATGGATGAAGTCACAAAGAGAGGAGGCTGGAATGAAAACACAGCCATGAATAATGTGAGAAGGGATGGAATGAGAACACATCCATAACCACAAACTAGTCATCAACAAACTTGAGTGAAAAAACATTTGAGAAGACGACAAATAAGAAATTACTAAATCACTAGACAGAGAATGGATGAAAATGAGAATAGGCTGAGACAACCAAAGAAAGGGAAAAAGAGCAAGAACAATGAGACTCACTGGACGCATAAACAAAGACTCAAATAGATGAAGGGGAAGAAATTTTCAGAACTGGAGAGGAGAAAATTCACCCAGGCTCAAAAGGCTCTGATACCATGTTGATTTTTAGTAAAATATAAAAATATAGAATGAGAGAGTAGGATGTGAGAAACACTTTTCTTGATTGTTTTTTATTTCTGAATGTCATAGGGTATTTATACAAGAGAACATAGTCTATTCTAGGAAATACAATGAATATAATTGATTCTCAAATCTCTAATATTTAGGCTAATCTCAGGGTCAACACTTTAATGCAGATTGATTTACATAATCAAATCTGATTCTTAACAAAAATAATTTCTTTTGCTCTTTTAATAAAAATTAAATTATATAATGACGGGAAAGAATTTCAAGCTGGAAGATAAGTGTCACTACATAGGGTCCTAATCCTTAGAACATTAGGATTTATTTTGTTTATTATTTTTTAACCTTATCTGATTCTTTTCAATATATACGTATATATAATTTTTTTTCTAATTTTAATATGAGATTAGGGTTTTAACCTGATAAGAATATGACTTAGAGAAGAGCTACAATAAGATCTTTTATTTCTTTCCAAAGTGTGAAACACAGTTTTTTCCAATAAGAGAAATTTATTAGAGAGAAAAGATACAAAGGAATACAAAGAGGAGGACACGTTGTCCTTTCCAAAAGGAAATAAAAAAACAAACAAAAGAAAAAAGAAGATGCTGCATCGTTAATGCCTTCCAATCCCATTGAAGATCCATAAGTGATAAGGGAAACCCCTCTAAACAAAGTATTAGAAGAAACCCATAATGAAATCAAGAAAGTGATTCTATGCTAAAGAAGATGATACAGGTGATGTATGATGATAAAGCATTCTTCTTCAACTGGAAAAGACTAAGAGCTAATGTTAGATTACTTTCTCAGGAAGAAGAAAAATGACACAGGTGATGTATGATGACTAGAAGAAAGTGGGAAAGGGAGAAAAGAGAGAGATAGAGAGAGAAAAGAAGAATAAAGAGGGGGCAAACAAATATTGGTATTCTTTACAAGCAGAGGTTTAGAAATGAAACTGAACAAATGGTCAAAATAATATAGGAAAGCTGATGAAAAAATTTTAGAAGTTGTCACAGTTACTAATTTAATTTTGAAGTCCAAGGTAATTTTCAAGTTTTCTTTCTTTTCCCTAATTTAATTTTACACGATTATAAAAATTTTAGAAGTTGTCAGTTACTAATGACACAAGTTCATATCAGGATTGTTGAAGTGAGAATAGTGATTTGAATAACTTCTCATATTTTCTTCATTGAAAGAACCGATATTATATACACAAAGCTATAATCCTCTTACAAACCTATTTAATGTATATTCCTAACTACCAAATTAATGTATTTCTAAACTACTAGCATAACACTAACAAGGATTAGTTAAACTACCTAATGTGTTGCTAGGTTACATACAAGGATAAAAATATGCAATTTAAATCCAAGCCTATTAATCAATTCTTTGGAGATGAAATTAACACATAAAAATAGCACGTAAATGAAAATTATTCTGTACCTCAAGGATGAAATATATATACTTTTGCCATGTTTAAGAATCCCTTGTTTAAGCATTTACTGCCGGATCAATTATAAATTTACAAATAATACTCATAGCATGACCATATCAGTCCAAACATTTTCTTTCTATTCTTCATCAATGGGAGATTAATTCAAGATCAAGCAGGGAAGATACTAAGTTTATTTTAATGTTTTTCTGTTGCAGCGTGATCATACAATGCAATCCCAGTCAGTTTTGTACGTTCAAGTCAGTACATGTCTTCCTCAAATGCCACAATGGAATGTGTTATGTAATGTAAAAAGCATAGAGGCTGTAAATTAGGGATCAGCTTTATTAAAGGGATAACTTAGTGTTGATTTTTGGAGAATAATATTCGTAATATTATTGATCATAAGCAAAAAGGTTTACAATGCTTAAATAAGAGAAAATATTCCTAATCAAGTTAGGAATCCTAACAAAAGATATCTAATCTAATATTTGATAAGATAATGACAATATAAATCAGATTCTAATAAGATATTTCTAATCTTAAAAGATAATGATAAAATAAGAAATAAAATAATTCTAGATAATCCTACATTTCTCAACACTTATTTATTATAGTGACCAAAATATAGAGCACCATAGATGTATATACATCTGTACCCCGTGGTGGGGATTTACAGAATGTATTGCTCTACACAGTGAAATAAATCAGTTTATGACTTTACGGAATGTAGCATGGTGTCATTTTGGTTTTCTTTCATGTTTTGTTCTTTCCTCTACTCTTTCTGTCTATTGCAAGATATCATATCATCCTCCTTTAAACTATCTATCCTCTTCGTAAGATATTTTCAAGTATAAAAAACAATCATTTATAATATTTTCAGTTCTATGAACAAAAGGGAAATTATAATGAAAAAACATAGCAAAATAGAGGTAAAAAGACGTGAAAAAAAAATCTCTTAATATTTAATTAGCAAAGACTAGCAGCATACCCTTCCATCAGTTAGTAGAAAAGAAACTTTCCTCAGCTGGAATTTAAAATCAACCCCACATGATGAAAATTGAGATGATGGTGCCTTGGGGACATTGAAGTTTACAGCACTGAAGAAATAGAAAACAGGGTGTGAAAGCCACACATCTGAGTGATCACACAGAATCTCCAGTTTGAATTCCCTCATGTCTTTCTGGTTGGTACAGGTAGCAATGTTCAAGTACACCTGGACTATCTCAAAAATAGGCCAAGATGTAAGCTTGTCCTCAGTTATTACTATCAAGCAGCTTAATTTATCAATATTGGACTTTAATTGGATACCTCTGCTGCTTGCAAGTAATTCAAAACATTTCATGTGAAAAGAAACGGAAAGAAATTTAGTGTTTCTTCCTTCAGTGATATCCCAATATACACATGAGGATGTAAACCTGAGATCGTCAGCAAGCTGAAGTTCAAGATCAGGTTCCACAGTAAACCATACAGGGATATGAACTGTGACACCAACCATGTCTGACTTCAGGGTCAAGAAAACAGTTTCCTTCATCTCTTCTGCTGCAAAATGTGGATCTTTTGTACCAGCAGTATTGTTGGAGGAAAAACCATTCAATGAAGAATCCAAGAGCACAGTTTTTGCCAAATGTTCAAAAAACTGATTAAAATAGTCAACAACCTCAATCCACTCAGAAAAATGTAGCCAAATATTGAGGGATGGAAGACAAACACTGAGGTCATTCTCACCCTCAAATGATTTAGAGAAAGAGATGTCAAGTACTAGTGTGGACAAGCAAGCCAATGTGCATTTTGCTAAAACCAGGGAATCATGATGTGAATATAACGCTAGAGAAGAGAAACCCAAATCCAACGATACTAGAGAATCACTTATCAAAGAAGCAGAGCAATTAAATTGCACATCAGCCTTGGATATCAATTCCACAGAGTCTTCTTTTGTGTGACAGAAGTTTATCAGCAATGACTGAATGTGACATTTTATTTCTGTATGTGCCAAGGTCGTAGCCACTGGAGAAACAGTTACTGTCTCCTTTGAACTTCTCTTTAAGTGAAGGAACTGCAGAATATCTGACTTGAAATATCTGGATTGATCACCAACTAAAGAAAACTGATCAATTATATTCCACACAGCCGCGCATCCATCGAGGAAGTAGTTATCTGTTACCACCCACCCCAAACACAACAAAAAAGGAAAAGAAAAATCAGAATAAAAAGATAACGTAACCACATTAAATAAAGTCTAATGAGAAAAAGGTGATAAACAGAAGAAGTCCTACCTTCAGCAATTACTTGACAGCTTCTGATGGTTGTCATGAAACATGTGACAGGATAAGCATTTCTGCAACTAGATTCATTCCCATATGGAATTCTGACCCAAAAATCAGCACTTATGGGTGCAATCAAATCAGCAGTTACACATCCGTTATTCTTAAGTTGAAGAAGAGATAGAAACAAGTCCCTCCCAAACACATTCAGACAGTGACTTTTGTTGGAAAGCTTGTTAATTGGAACCAAACATTCAAGAGGAACGTCCTGTATCTCCATATCTGAACTAGAATTATGGATGTATGTACAGTAAAACTGTTGCATTTCAACCTTAAGAAATTGATGATCCTTGTATTCTACAGGAAAAATGAGATCAGAGTCCAAGATTTCAAACTTATATGTAATTCTTTCATCATTTCCTACATCTATATAATTCTGCTCTTTGCTGAGAATCTGGTCAGCCAAATTGCCACTCCACTCAGACAATGAGAAGTAACCAATGATGACCGAGAGAAATTCTGGGAGTAACATGCAATATACATGCTGTATGCCAATACTCACTTCAAGCTTAGTTGATGAATCGATACTATGACATTTTCTGACACGAACATTTAAAATAGGAGATAAATTTGCTGAAGACGGACCCCACAGATAATCATGTAAGTTACTGGTCCACCAAGATGAGGTAAGAACCAATCCTTCAAAGGAAGACAATATATCCATACTGTCCTCGCAGAAGAAAAGACAAGATTTAGATGTAGGCAACAACATTGTTCCAATTACAGATGAAGAATCATGAAAATGTGTTCTCATTCCACATACGCTCAACTCAAGAGAAAAAGGTATGTTGCAAAATTCAGACCTTCTCAGATTGATTTTGGGAGTACTGATTTTTCTGTTCCTCGGAATGAAATATTTTCTCCAGTCAGGAATAGCATATCGGAGTGCACTCTCTAGATTACTAAGAGGACCAGAATTGTAAATAGTTACAAATGGAAAACTATCTAATGGAATGCATGCAGATTCAGAGGATCCAGGTTCCATATAATTTGAGAAGCCAAAGTTTTGAAACCCAAGACTGAACTTTGAAATATCAGTATCTGTTCCAGCATTGGAATTCTCAAAATTGGTACCATGTGCAGTTAATTGATCAAAAAATCCAATAAGCAATCCAAATAAATATGGGTAGCAGTGGATATCAGCATTGTTAAGGCATATAGTACACTTATGAAATTTTATATCAGTTCTGGGAGATTCATAATGGATGGCAAAACAAGAATTAGCCATTACAGCTACACCACAAAATTCATCAGATTCATTGCCTCTTCCAGACATGCAGTCTTCAACTACAGTGCTTTGAGAATTTAAACTCCTTGCTGAAAGCATTATACAGCTATCGTTTTCATCTTTCAGTTTATAAGCAGTAATCATTAAAGACTTCATACTGACAAAGAACTCCTCAAATTTCGTATAAGCATACCTGGAAATGGTACAACAAAACACAAATAGTAGTTTTTGGTGAATATATTACGTAAGAAAATGATGGGGTAAAATAACATTAATGCATCAAGATCTTCTACATATAAAATAATCAATTAAATAAAACCTCAATGAGAACAAAGGTGTGGCGACAATGCAGTCAAGTTTCGTGGCAGATCAATGGCCGAAAAGTCATATATTGAGCAAATGATTCTATTCTACTTTGCTTTCAAATAGTATAAATGGATTCATCCTTATGTATGTCGAAAAGCAATTCTTATCTCATGGATCCATGATGGACACACCTCTAAAGAAACCCATTAGAATATACCCAATTAGAGCATATAAATTGAACAAGCTGCTTTAACTAAAATTTTAGATAAATATCTATATAAGATAAGATAATGATAAAATAAGCAATAAAATAATTCTCAATAATTCCAAATTTCTCAACAAATAGACTACATGTTTCTATGTGAGTAAGATAAGAAAAGTTTATTCATTCTGGTCTTGCAACTTAACAATTCAAATGCTAATAAGAAAAACCAGAGCACATCTCTCTGATTTTCTACACAAGCAATGCCTCATTCAACCTCATCATCTTCACCATTGAACATCAAACTCAAGAAATACGACACTAAGGATAATATCCATAGTAAATCCCTAGGATAGAAGAATGACAGTAAACGTACCAAATGTTCATATCTTGAAGGGAAACCCCGAGAGCAGAGCTATCATCTCCATCATTTGCTAAGTCAACTTCCAGAACAACTGATCGTAATTTCGAAACAACAGAAAAACTGAATGTAGAAGGTACAACTGAAACAATATTTGGAGGACAAGGATCTTCCAATATTTCAGATTTGTCCCTTGGATGCATCAAATCCATACAAGTGACCAATTCTAGAAATGCAACATAAATTGATGGAGAGAAGTGTGCCTTGAGTAATTCAATGATGACAAAAACCTAAAATCAGACAGTTAAAAAAATTAAATATAGATAGAGAAATGGCAGAAAGAAAACAAAATTGCTCCATCACTATAACATGTGTGCAAGTGACAGTTAAGTTCATAATAAAAAATTCATCACCTCCAACTGTTTTAAAATGGACTCATCAGGGACCACACAAGATGACAGAAAGATAGAACCGCTGAACTGCTTCAACAAAGAAACCTTCTGTGACTGCTCAGAATTCAACATTGTGACCTGCAATGCAGGAGACCATTGATTAATTATCAATGCTCAGAAAAATAGATATGAAAATATTTATAGCTATTAAGAACCTGACCTGAAAGTCAATTAATTTGAACTCAAAGTATTCATATAGATCTTCAACTAGGATGTCCAAATAGGTTTCCGATGAGGATAAAGAATTTAACAAGCTCTTCATTGAGTAGTTATCCTCACCAACTTTTGAGGTGAAAGTCTTGAGATTATCTATGGACAGAAAGCAAATAGATCTGGACTCCATTACCTGCAAGTACATTTATAGGAATAAGAAACTAAACTGCAACAAATATTCTTAACTACTGAAATACTATATAGTGACATTTGACACTTCCAAAGTTTTATTTAAAGAAGGTTTGGCAAGAAACCAGGGGGCCAACCCTTGAAATCAAACTGTGATAATTAAGCTGCAATTAGCATAACCTATCCTATACAACAGGACTGGACCATGCTACAGAAGTTGACAGACATCTAAGGGAAGAGAAAATGGAAGGTGTAATGTGTACTCCATTTGTTCCACCAACTGAGCAAGTAGCAGATGTGCAAGCCAAAGGGCAGGTAAAGAGCTTTTTACACCAACTTGTAAGCAGGCTCGGCACAATACATCTATACCCCAACTTGAGCAGGAGCATTCATAATCCTATTTACTTGAGAAATTTTTTCTTTTTGTTTTTTGTTTAAATTAAGCAAATTGACAGGAATATTAGAAGTTTTTCAGATAAGCTTTCTATCCTACAGCGAGATATATTATCATGATCACAAAAAAAAAAAACTGAATGAACTGCTTATGTATCTAGTTTGATAGGTACAAGGGTATTTGTACAGGAACAAAACAGCTATCCTAGGAAAGAAAATATTTAAGAATTAATAAATATCGCTAATTCATAGGGATTTGTACTAGCTAATTTCAAGGATCAAAATTGGATGAATGGATATCTTCGTTGGACCTTCCCATTTAATCTTTAAACCCAATCATTACTTTGAAGAAATTGAGGAGTTACCAAGTTGCAATAATCAGATGCCATATTTCTCCAAGGAAGAGTAATCACTACATTCAAGATAGAAATATCCCATACGATTTTCTTCTTACTTGCAAAAACAGATCTGCAAGAAAAACAAAAGTCAAAATGGTTAAAATGATGTTCAAAGAAACTTGTTAGGTGAAAACTCAGAGACATCTTGAGTTGCCAAAGTACTGCTTACTCTTTTTTTAATATGAGCCTAGTATTTGGATTATCAATTCCATTCAGTGATGAGAGCACCTGCAACATGGAAGATTAACAAAAACTAGCACCTTTGTCTGTAGGCCATAAAAGTAAACACCTTTTTCAATGAAACACATATAAATATGAAGTTTAAACATTCTTCGGGGTTGAGGGGAACAGTTAGAATAGTTTGAGAGCATTACTGCTAAGGTGCACTAGTGATTACATTTTAGACCTTTAAAGTTATGCAACAGAATTAGCCTGTCTAAACTGAAAAGTCAATAAGGCTTTGTCACCTTAATTCATAGTTCAACTAAAAGATGAGAAAACATAAGATAAAAGTAATGCTACAGAGAGCTGAACCTCACAATTGGTTGAGTTTTCCCATCATTGAATATAATCAAGATCTAGAAAAAGTACCTTTTTTAATTACTGTATAAACATATCTCAAGGCTAAAAATTCAGAGGTTTAGCTCTCCATAGCAGCATCTAATATGTAAATGCAAATACAAGAGACCAATTCAGAAGCACTGAGATGTGAAAAAACAAGCAATACAAAAGAAGGAGAAAAGAACATTGAACAAGAAGAGCACCTCCAGCAAATAAAATTATTAAACCAACTCTAGCTAGGCAAAAGCATGTAGACAAAGCACCAGCAAGAATCCACCTTAAGCCAATAGGTTGAAGGATAAAGGAATACAGAACTGAATGGAACCCAGCATAACTATTTTCAAACTCCAAATGGGTCACGGACATAAGAATTCTTCCTTTGACCACTTTTTTTTTAAATTTTCATTAAAAAACTAATCAATCCTTTCCCTGATTGCAGGTAATCACACAAGCCAATAATGCTACATCAAGATAGCAATCCCAGATAGGTCCTCTGCCACCCTCAAAAACATGAACCTCAATATCGGAAAAAATCATAAGATTTTAGCCTCAATCTCTAACTTCTTGACCAAACTTCTTCTGTTAAAAAAACAACTCCAAATAGAAAAAAAAAAAAAAATCAGATTGACTCTTCATGAACACTGACAGTCCAAAATCATAAACATCCCAGACAGTCACAATTAGGCTTGCATCACTGGAGCATATGTGTGAAAAAACAATAGTCCAAAAAGAAAAGAACCACAGCATAAGCTCATATCAAAGCATTTCTAATCTCTTGGCCTGCCAGCACTTGAGCATAGCAAAAGTGCCCAAAACCAAAGTTAATTAACAAAGGAGATGGATACAAATGAAGCATACCCTTTCATTTTGAAATTTGAATGATGTAAAAGCACCATAAAACTCCATGAGACTTGATAAGATTTGTACATCCATTGTCACTTCAACATGTTCGAGCTTTCCCTGAAGAACACTCGAATTTCCACCATTTAAATTGTGCTAATTCAGGGATAACTCACTTATAACTTACAAATCATGACGGAAAGACAATGACAATACCTTTACTGATAGTTCAATGTCAGAGTTTGATGAGACCTGAACTTGAATGCTATATGAATGATCCGCAATATTCAGTTCATTGTTTTCAACAAGGGGCTGCAAATCAAGGAACATGTGTCACCATCAACAACAACAAAAATAACTTCGAAGGTAAGAAAAAAGTGAAAAACACAAAAGTAACCAAATGATAATTTGAGCTTAAGAAGCATTTGTCTAATTTAAAGAAGTATTATTAGGAAAAGGAAAAGTAAAGAGTTAATATCAAGGACTTCCACCGGAACAGAAACAAAGTACAGGTAATATATGCAGAGAATAACAGAATCAGCATATAGCATATCACAGGCCCTTGCTTTTCATTTCACATGCATGAGTGTAGGAGTCCTGACAACTAAAGATGGACATGAATATATATATATAAGACAAAGTGTAGCCCTGACACTGACATCAAAAGCTTTCTCAAATAACAAGAATATGTATCCCAGGTTAAATTCAAATTACACGCAATCATGACAAAGAAAATTAAAATCTCAACAGCTAAATCAAAGCTTTCCTATGATCCTATCACTTTGGATTTTCCTACGGAAAACTCTGCTAGATAAACCACTAGAAGAAACCCTCCATCCAAAGATAAAACAATACATTTCAAAAAAACGAGGCAGAAGGAAAATATGATTAAACTCCTTGAAATTGCTCTCCCTCCAAAGATACCAACAGCTCACAAAGACATAAAACTACAACGAAGCTTTACACCTTTCTTTTTAAATTAGATCTAAAGAAAAGAAATTGATTGGACAGAAGGGATGAATACAAGAAATTATGACAAAATGGAGGAAATAATCGTTTGAGTATTTAGTCTTACAAAGCTGGAAAAAAGGGCTAGTTATAGAACAACAAAAGCTATCCTAGGAAAGAAAGTAATTACAAAATATATATACATATATATATCCCTAAATTTTAGGGATCAATTGGTAGCCTAATTTCCTGGGATCGTATTTGCAAAACAATCTTACAACCCAAAACTTTGTTAGATCCGGTGTGGGACAAAAAAACCATGGTATAGACCAAGATTGATAATCTTGCAAGCAACGTCATATACCTACCAATCACATGTAAATTGAGCAATTGCCCTGTACACAGATTTTACACTGGACCTACATGTCACAACCAGCTTCTTAGGCCTCCATGATACTAAGTTTCCTCCAACAGAAGCATAATAGCCTACAGTGCATTTTATATCATTTTTTGATCAAGCCCATGTAAGTGTATAGGAGTTTAATAACAACTTAGTTACTAGTTAGTTAGTCTGTTAGTCAGGTTCTAACTAACTACTCTAGTGATTACTCATGTATAAATAGATCCTATTGTACTACACTTTCTCATATATGAATATTCTCTTTTTCTACCTATCATATTTTCTTAATATGGTATCAGAGCCTTACGCTCTTTAGAAAAAATCAAAATCGCATGGTTTAGGCGTAGTAGGTGAAACCAGATACGTTCGAAAACCAGAATCGTTCGTTCGCAACCCAGAAGTGTTCGCATCCAAAAACGCTTGCAACCCAGAAACGATTGCAACCCAGAAGCGTTCGACTAGCGATAACTAAACATGGACTCCAGCGCTCAGAACTCTGAAGCAGCTACGAACGGCGGAGGTCGTCATCGGTCAGCGCCACCACGTCCGGCAACGGCAGTAAATGCTCCGGCGACGGTGAATGCAGCGGCAGCAAATGTCTTCGTCCCTCACTCATTCAGTCACCCGATTCCTGAAAAATTGGAATCCACCAATTTCTTGAATTGGCGCCGTCAGGTTCTTGCCGCCGTCAAAGGTTACAGGTTGCAAAAATACCTGTTGGGATCTCAGTATGTTCCACCTCAGTTTGCGAGTGATGATGATGAAGCTCGTGGGATTTTTAGTGAGGATTTCTTGAATTGGGAATGTCAGGACTCTCTTCTACTTTCTTGGTTACTGACTTCAATGACCCAATCTATTTCTGATCTTGTTATTGATTGTGAGTTTTCCCATGAAGTATGGGATAGGTTGCAAGTTCATTTCTCGTCCAAGACTCGGGCGAAGGTTAATCAGTATAGAACTCAGCTTCGCACGATTAAGAAAGGGAGTTTGTCTTTGACAGATTACCTTTTGCAGATTAAAAAGGTGGCTAATGCTCTGTCTTCGGTAGGTTCGCCAATTACCATAACAGAGCATATTGAAGCAATCTTTCAAGGCCTAGATCAAGATTATGATTCTTTTGTGACTTCTATGAACACACGGGCAGAGTCTTTCACAATTGCAGAACTTGAAGCACTTCTTTTGACTCAGGAAGAGTGGATTAGCAACAAGAAGAAGGCAACTGATGTTCCTCTATCTGTTAATATTGTACAGCAACAGTACAATAAAGATAGAAAGATGAATTTTCATCCTATGCAGAATGGTTATAGGAATCAGAGTTTCAATGGTTATGGGAATCAGAATTATCAAGGCAACTATCAGCATAATTTTCAGCAGAATTCTCAAAGAGGTGGAAGGGGAAAAGGAGGCCGTGGAGCAACCAATAACAGTTCTAACACTAAGTTGATTTGTCAGCTTTGTGGAAAAACAGGACATATGGCATTTCAATGTCATTTTCGTTTTGATCAAGAGTTTGTGAGTCCCTTTGCTTCTTCTGATGAAAATTCAGCCAGTAGTGCCAGTACTTCAAAGCCTAAAAACACAGTTATGATGGCTACATCAGAGGCTTTATATGATCCTGCTTGGTACCCGGATTCAGGTGCATCTTGCCATGTAACACCAGACCTAGCAAATTTACAGCATCAAGAGTATTATGGTGGCAATGATCAGGTCTATATTGGAGATGGTAAGCCTCTTTCTATTGAGCATATTGGTAGGACTGAGATACAATTTACTTCAAAGCCTCTTATTTTGTCTTCTTTGTTACATGTTCCTTCTATGAAAAAGAATTTACTTAGTGTGTCTAAGTTTGCTAAAGACAACAAAGTCTTTTTTGAGTTCCATTCTGATGTTTGTTATGTTAAATGTCAGGATTCCAAGAGGACTCTTCTTAAAGGTCACCTCCAAGATGGTCTCTACTCTTTTCATGAGTTGTCTTTTAGTTCTAAGTCTCCTGTGTGTAACAATGTTTCAAATAATTGTAACAGTTCTCTTGTTCAGAATGTTAACAATCCTTTTCATTGTAATGTAGTTTCTTCCACTACTATTGATACTTGGCATAGAAGGTTGGGTCATCCATCTGATTCAACTCTTTCTCTTGTTGTTAAAAGTTGTAATATCTCATGAACAAAAATTACAATTTAGCCGCGAACCAAATTATTATTTTTTTAACAATAGGGCCTCAATTACAAATTGCTAAATTCCAAGTTATCAATCACAAATTGCCTGCAAATTCTATGTGAACTATTATAGTTAACAATTGAAAGAAAGCATATAAAAATATACAAACCCCTCTAGTCCGTAGAATGACTTTCTTCTTTTGTGGCTGAACCATCTCAAGTGACTTGACTTTAAAAGTGAAAGTTGCATGCTCTTCATGAAGCTTTGACTCAATTATTCCAGCTTCAAGAATTATCTCAATGGTTCCTTCAACATGCCTCCACAAAAAATGGGAAAAGGGTACAAAAGAAACTTCATTTGGTTATGAAAAGTAAACAATGCCAATACATAGTTTAAATCTCTTTGAAAACATAAGCAATATATTGTATGAGCAACTGCAAGCAATAATTGAATATATATTATCTACGATACAAACACATTAGAAGATCAGATTTAAATATTTGGATAGAATCATAATTAGACAGAAAAACAGAAAAAGATAGACAAAGGACAATGAGTCTTCTTGGGATACCCATTTTATAATAGAACAATAGGTGCTAAAAGAAAATTCAATCTCATGAAAAGCTTGGGAACAAGCATTGTTTTCTGGCCAAATACAACACCAACTAGCAAATAAATCACATATCTCATTGGTGCACAGTTCTTTTTTCCTTTTTTTCGTTTTTCTTTTCATTTTATTCTGGAAGAATTCTTTGTTTTTTGGTTGCTTTATTGCACAAACTAACCATATGACTAGGTATTAGCACAATAACCTAATCCCTTAATTCCAGGGATTTCCAGCGGATCCTATTCTCATCTTGTTTGTGATGATATTATATTGATATAAATTCAAATATTAGGATTTGATTTAGTATCTCCCTTTTAAATTAGAATTAGGATCTGATTTTAATATCATATTATGTACCATAATTACAATCTGATTTTAGTATCAGAATATGTACTATAAATACACCTTTGTGAATAATAGAAAATTGTCTTTCCCTTTATGCTCTTTCTCTACACTAGGCCATCTGAATTTTCAGTTAATAAAAGTTTTTTTTCCAAAGCTATTTAAGAATAAAATTCTTTTAAGGAATACATCAAAATATATCTACAAATACTGCCCAAACAAAATGGGGTACCAAAAAAAAATAAATAGGTATTACATCCAAAACGTGGCAAGAAGTTTGTTGCTCAAGGGAAGTCTGGGAAAGTTTGTCACCTAATAAAATACTGGTATAGCCCAAAACAAAGTCCTCAGGCTTGGTTAGGCTTGGTTTGCGATGAATTCAAGTAGAGATAAGGTTCTCATGGTCCCTTATTTTAGTTGTAAACTTCATTGAATAAAATCAAGCAGTTCCAAGACCACTCACCTGGGTTTTTTACATGAAGCTTCACATTAAATGTAATAATATATAATTTGCTAAGATAACTCAAATTATGATAGACATTAAATACTTTACTCTCCTATTCATCTGTTATTCTTTTTATTTTTTGGTAATTTCTTGTTTATCTGTTATTGCTTTTAAAGTAGGTCTCCAGCATTTCTCCAACATTATTTCAGCTCAAACAAACCAAAGCTCCACCAAACTAATTATGCAATTCAATCAAGCCAGAACTACACTCAAAGTAAACTGTTCTCGAACATTCACATGATTAACATAAATTTAGCATCAGATTAAGATAATGATATAATTATCAAACATCAATTTGAATTCATGAAGCAGGTATGAAGATTATGACACAGATTTACATTCCGTGGAAAAATCATGCAGAATTGAAATCAGTCAGAGTTAGATGAACGAGGTTAAGGCACAATACTTGTTATGTAGAGTCACTGAGATCTGATGGATCACAAGCTTCATGGCAAAAAGACATACTTCATGTTTTGGTGTAATATCTACATTGGATGACACTGAGGGATGAAATTCAGTTGCCTCATATATGTCCTGCAGAGTGACAGAAGCCAATATCTTTGAACAGAATGACTTTGTTATCATGAGAACTCATAAGCTTTAACAGAACATAGTAATAAACCTTTGGTCACTTTAGCCTTGCCAAGAAAAATGTCTGATTAATACATTAAAAGGAGTAGATGCAATGCTTCAACATATTTGGAAAAGAACTTATGGGCTCTTTATTGAAAGTTGAGCTTCTGTTGATTACCTTAATTGTGTTATTATTTTGATTGCTTACTTATAGTAGTATATATAGGAGTTTATTGTACTTCATGTGTTGTTTTGTTTCCAAGTTTAGCAAAGGAACTCTTGTATAAATTCATATTAGCCTAATGAGAAAATCATCGAAGTATTCAGAAATCTTCAGTTTCTTAAGCCAATCTTCAAACTGTCCTAGCTATCAAGTACAAGGGATTTGGGTGGGGTAAAGAGTATAAAGTTCTTACCAATGTGCTCTTTTTGCAAGCCTATGGTGTCTTCAATTTGATGGAAATGCAATGTTTGCTAAGATTTTTCTTCAACCTTATCATCGGAAAACAATACTTTTCTATATCCTCTGGAAGGGTTTCTTCTAATAGCTTCATTAGAGGAATGTCTCTAATGGATCTCCAACAGAGTTAGAAGTCTACATTGAGTTATAACTATAGACACATTTTAGTGTTTCTTCTTTTCCTGGAGAGGATCTATTCTCCCCTCTTTTTGTAATCGTATTTTGTACTTATTTTGTTCTCTTTAATAAATTCTTTTTCATCAAAGGAAAATTTGCTATACATCTTTATCACCTCATCAATTCAATCAATCGTAAAATTGTTAACTTTATCTTCAATAAACAACGATAATGACACATTATGACCACAAGTCATAGAAAATGAAGAGTACTTATCACACAGAAAGATACAAGTGAATGAAAGAAGTAATGTACACCATATACCAAACATCATAAGACGTAAACAGCAATACCTTAATAACATCATCAGACACAACACCAGAAAACTGACTAGAATCATCAGTCCCTCCAGCACCAAGCATACCACGGGATAGCCAATTCAACCATCCCCGTGATTTCCCTGTGTTGCGTTCATCAATGGAAGACTTCTCTACTGGAACATCAATACCAATCATACCCATGTCGGGTTTAGAACTTTTTGAAAAGAATTCCTGTCAACAACAAGAACGAAACGCGATTTTCTAAAATAAGTTATATTAGCAAAAAAAAGTATCCCAAATAATCCAGTCAAATAAAGTTTATATACATACTTATTGAACTTCTCATAAAATGATCAGTTCCATAACTACCTGCATCTCAAATTCTGCAGCAGATCGATAATTTAAAATATCTTCTAGATCAGATGCTTTCTCCATCAACTCCAGCTCTTGAAGAACATCATCATTAACTAGCTACAAACACAAATTAAAAAAGACAACAAGTGTAACTAAAAAATCTGGAATGTAATATTAAATTTTTTAAAACCATCATGGTAGGTGAACATGGTTTGACCATTCACAAATTACCTAGAGCTTTAGTTAAACAGTGTATCTAAAGTGATATTTCAAGAACTCAAACACAAGCTCGGGATGATTGACAACTGTTCCCATCTTGGGGGGAGTGCTAAGGCAATCTTTCAGCTTAGATTAATATTTTGGCCAAGATTAATGTTCATTTTGTTTTAAAGTTTGAAAAACTTAGCTCTAGAGTCTAGATGCTTATCCTATATTAATTGATAAGCTCCAATTTAAGGGATAGCTTTAGTTTATTGAAATAAAGAGATTAGGGGTTTAGTTGAAGTTCTGTAAATTCCATAAATGTATTCTTATTTCCAATAGCATTCTCAATACATAAAATCAGAGGATCTCTACACCTCTCATTTCTTCGATTAAACAACCAAACAAGCTGTTAGAATATACTGTAATTAATTACAGTATATTAGTACATTCTAACACAAGCCATATATATAGCCCAGTACAACCAACAATATAAACGGCAGGCCTAAGATGCTATGTTTAACACACCAAAATAATAAAGAATGAAATAACTCTTGATTTAGTCACCCTTAAGACAGAAAAAGCAAGCAAACAAACAACCACCAAAAGTGAATGAGTAAATATTTAAGAAACTATTCAACTCCAAAAAGTGCACTTAGAAAAGTTAAAATGATGTAAGATCAACAAAATCAAATTTCTAAAATGAACAGTGTAGTGTAAAACTAACAAACATTACAAACTTTATAAGGTCCTTCAGAGAATCCCCCAAAATTAAAAATGGATTTTAGATTATATAGATAGGTAGGAATGTGCTTATCAGTGAGATGTAAAAAAGCCAATCACCTGCTCTTGCCGAAGAAAAATCAGCTTAGTCTTATACAAGTTAATATACTTCCGACGATAACTCCTACATCAGGAAAAAGATAATATTATTAAACAATAAATTCTACATTTAAAATAATGAGACTCCATAAGGCAAAGCAAAAACTCTGAAGAAGTCAAGTTGTTCTTTTCTTTTTTGCTGAGAAGATCAAGCATACTTAATATATATTTGATTCAAATAACACTTCAGAAGAGATCAGATTTGCTTTACCTGTTGCAAATCAGGTACAGAAAATACATCTTTAATAAGATAGCATATAATGGAACTGGAACAATATAAAGTACTTGTGCATTGATACAGACTTCGATCATGTCAATTAACTATTTGATCTCATTTCAATGGTGATGAAATAATGGAGAGTTCTAGACCTTTAAATGGCAATTCATAACCTGTTCATGTTTCTATTTATTTTTAAACTATTTAGATAATTGAGCTCGTTAGTTTGTAGCCCCAAATTGGTTCTACCCGCATTATAAGTAGGATTTAGGACTGCTGGGTTACATTAGGTAGTTTCTTATCAATCTTTGGCCTCAAATAAAAAAATAAAATGGGAACTGCATGCGTGCTCAAGTCCTAAAACTAGTGTTGGTGACCCTATTGTGTGTTCTACCTTTTATTATTTATTTTTAGTAATTGTAAATAGGCTTTATCATATTTATTATGTATTTTATTTTATTCCCTAAATTAGAATAGGAGCCTTGTATATATTAGTCTAATTTGCCTAATGAGAATATATCTGAGTATTCTAAAATTCACATGGTATCAGAGCCAGGTTGCCTTGAAGTGAGTTTTTTTTTTCCTTCTGCAACCCTAGAGTTCCTGACCTTGAGGTTGAGTTTTCTCCCTCATAACTTGCTGTCAAAAACCCTAGATTTAGAAACCCTAAGTTACCTTGAGGTTGAGTATTCTCCCTTCTTTGCCGCCACCACCACCCTAGATCGACAGAGAACTGACCGACCGGCGTCTGCCTGTTTTCCGGTCGCCGGAAACCTCCACACACGCCGCCACGCGCCGCCTGAAGCATCTGTCACTGTCAACGCCGATCTGCTAGTACGCGGGTTTCTGATCATCGTCTTGCATCACCGCCACCGGATTCCGACTCCTGACCATATCGCCGGCCATAACCCAAAATCCGGCCGCCGTCTGACGCCGCACGCGCCGCCACGCGCCCACGCGCCGGTCACCATTTTTTGGAGTTCGTTTTCAGCGGTTTTTTGGCCTTTTCCTGGAGTTTTTGGGCTGAATTCGCTTGTTTTCCTCACTTTTTCACTATGAGTGACTCTAAAGTATTGAGAAATACTTCTCGGGATGTTACACCTGGAGCCCCTCTCTCTTCGGATGAAATTCGACTTTTTCGGCGGCTATTAACCAAACTTGACTCTCCTATGGTTAGCTCTTCTAACTATATGCACTCAGGTATGGCTTTTAATGCCCATGTCCCCACTTGGATTGTTGATTCTGGTGCGAATAGACACATGACTGGGTCCTCTAAAGATCTATCTAATTATTCTCCATGCCCCAAAGGGGAGTTTGTTCGAATTGCCAATGGGTCTCAATCTCCTGTTTGCGGGACTGGTTCAGTTCATTGTACTCCTGACATTAATCTTTCTTCTGTCCTTCATGCACCTGAATTTCCTGTTAGTCTTTTGTCTGTTAGTTCCATTACAAAAGACCTAAATTGTAAAGTTGTTTTTTATCCTAATCATTGTGTCTTCCAGGATCTTCATACAGGGAGGAAGATTGGCAGTGGTAGATTGCATAATGGCTTGTACGTGATTGACACGGTTTGTAACTCAGGTCAAGCCCTTCTTGGAGTTAATAAGGATGTTCGTCAGGAGATTATCCAGTGGCATAGACGGTTAGGGCATCCCTCATTTTTTGTGTTAAAGAAACTCTTTCCTAAACTGTTCACAAATCTCTCTGTTGAAACCCTATTTTGTGATGCCTGTGAGTTTGCCAAGCATACCAGAGTTTCTTATCCTTTGAGTAACCGTAAGAGTTCAATTCCTTTTATGACTATTCATTCTGATGTGTGGGGTCCTACAAAAACAGTTTCCTTGTCTGGTTGTCGGTGGTTTGTCACATTCATTGATTGTTGTACTCGCACTACTTGGGTTTATTTGTTAAAAAGTAAATCTGAGGTTGCTTCTTCCTTTAAATCTTTTCATAAAATGGTTTGCACTCAATTTAATACCCAGATAAAAATTCTGCGAACCGATAATGGGACTGAGTACGTGAATTCTGACCTAGATTCTTATTTGGAAAGTCATGGGGTTATTCATCAAACTAGTTGTCCATACACTAGTGCTCAAAATGGAGTGGCTGAAAGAAAAAACCGACACCTTCTTGAGGTAGCCAGGTCTCTTATGTTTTCCATGAACTTACCTAAACATTATTGGGGGGATGCCGTGTTAGCTGCAGCTTATCTTATTAACCGGATGCCTTTAAAACCACTCGACTTTAAATGTCCTCTTGAAGTTTTAATTGGTAATCGTAACTTTATTGTTCCTCCTAAGGTGTTTGGTTGTGTTTGTTTTGTCCCCACTAGGAATGTTGGTAAACTCGACCCTAGAGCCCTTAAATGTGTCTTTATAGGGTATTCTCCTACTCAGAAAGGGTACAAATGTTATCATCCTCCCTCTAGAAAGACCTTTGTCAGTATGGATGTCACTTTTCGTGAAACTGAACCCTACTTTGACTCAGCCTCATCACCTCTTCAGGGGGAGAGTAATGTAGAAGAGGTGGTCCTTGACTTGGGTGACATAAGGCAGACTGTTGTTCAGGGGGAAATTGATGAGCCTATTGTCCAGGGGGAGATTGATGAGCCTATTGTCCAGGGGGAGATTGATGGGCCTATTGTCCAGGGGGAGATTGATGTTCAGGGGCTGGAAAGGTTGAACAGACCAGATCTGAAGACTTACTCTAGGAGAAAGAGTGATGACAAACCTGAAGAAGCCATCATGCAATCTATTGAACCTGCTGAATCTTCTTCCACTGGTGAGGTATCCTCCTCTTCCCTTGATAATTCTCATTTGCCTATTGCTCACAGGAAAGAAGTTAGGTCTTGTACCAAACGTCCTTTGTATCCAATGTCTAACTTTGTTTCTTATGATTCCCTTTCCCCATCATATAGAGCTTTTGCCTTGTCTATTTCCTCTGTGTCTATTCCACAGAATTGGCAGGAAGCTGTCACAGATCCCAAGTGGAAGGAAGCGATGGTTGAAGAAATGAAAGCCTTGTCCAAGAATGAAACTTGGGAGTTGGTCTCTCCTCCACTTGACAAAAAATTGGTGGGTTGTAAATGGGTGTTCACTGTGAAACATAGGGCTGATGGTTCAATAGAACGCTTCAAAGCCAGATTGGTGGCCAAAGGATTCACACAAACTCATGGGGTGGATTATCATGAGACGTTTGCTCCAGTTGCAAAGATGAACTCCATTAGAGTTTTGTTATCTTGTGCAGCCAATTTAGATTGGGATTTACACCAATTTGATGTGAAGAATGCTTTTCTCCATGGAGACTTGGAAGAGGAAGTGTACATGGAAATTCCGCCTGGGTTTAATAATGAACAGAGTCAAGGGAAAGTGTGTAGGCTGAAGAAGGCTCTATATGGATTGAAACAATCTCCGAGAGCATGGTTTGACAAATTCAGCAATGCCATGATTTCTTTTGGTTATCAACAAAGTAATTCTGACCATACCCTTTTTATAAAGCGAAAAGAGGGGAAACTCACTCTTCTTATAGTTTATGTGGATGATATAGTTATGACTGGAGATGATAGAGAGGAGATGACTCGGTTGAAGAAGTTATTAGCTCAGGAGTTTGAAATCAAAGATCTTGGAAAGTTGCAATATTTCTTGGGAATTGAGGTTGCTCAATCAAAAAGAGGAATCTTTATTTCTCAGAGGAAGTATATTTTAGATCTCTTGAAGGAGACTGGTATGACTGGGTGTAAACCAGCTGAATCTCCCATTGAAAGTAATCACAAACTACAATTGGGGGTTGGAGAATCTGTTGATAAGGAGAGATATCAGAGGCTTGTTGGGAAGCTTATTTATCTTTCTCTCACCAGACCAGATATTGCTTATGCTGTCAGTTTGGTCAGCCAATTTATGCATGACCCGCGAGAATCCCATAGCCAGGCTGTTTTTCGCATCTTGCGATATTTAAAATCCAGCCCAGGGAAGGGATTACTTTTCTCCAAGCACGGTCACTTCCGGATAGAAGCCTTTACAGATGCTGATTGGGCTGGATCACTAGATGACAGAAGATCCACGTCCGGATATTGTACTCTTGTGGGAGGAAACTTAGTAACTTGGCGGAGTAAGAAGCAAAATGTGGTTGCTAGATCCAGTGCAGAAGCAGAATATAGGGCTATGGCACAGGGAGTTTGTGAAATTTTGTGGGTCCAGAAACTGTTAGCAGAGCTGGGCTTACTAGAAAGAGAAAAATTGTCCTTGTTTTGTGATAACAAGGCTGCTATTAGTATAGCTCAGAATCCTGTTCAGCATGACCGAACGAAGCACATTGAGATTGACAGACACTTTATCAAAGAGAAGGTTACTAGTGGCATCCTCAATTTGTGCTATGTGGCGTCAGAGAAGCAACTTGCTGATGTGTTTACTAAAGGCCTTAGTAAACAAATGTTTCACACACTAGTTTTCAAGTTGGGCATGTGTGACATCTTTGCACCAACTTGAGGGGGAGTGTTGGTGACCCTATTGTGTGTTCTACCTTTTATTATTTATTTTTAGTAATTGTAAATAGGCTTTATCATATTTATTATGTATTTTATTTTATTCCCTAAATTAGAATAGGAGCCTTGTATATATTAGTCTAATTTGCCTAATGAGAATATATCTGAGTATTCTAAAATTCACAACTAGAATGGATGGACGACGCACATGCGTGGGGAAGCAAGTGAGTGCATGAGTTTATAAATAGGCATTTGGACTATTTGGGAACCACATGTGTTAGGTGTTACGTGTTTCTACTATCAGACATTGGCCAAAAGAAAATTAGAAAACAAATGAGATAACTTAGTATTTCAAATGCAATCAAATAATATAGGTTTGATTAAGGAATTACAGCTTGTGAATGGGTGTGCAATCACTGAAGGTCAACAAGGGTAGAAGCTTAAATAATGTGTGTCTATAACCAACACTGCAATGACATGATACTGACATGTGCCTAACAGACATGGATGTGTCAAAATTAGCTTCATGAAGGGAGATGTAGAAAGACCACATAATGATTAAAGTCCCTCTTTTAACTTAATATGAACAAAAGGACAACTGTGAAAGTCTTGACAGGAACATTAGCCCATGGCAATCACTTTCTAATTTTAATTGAAGTATAAATAACTCCTTTTAAATTCCAAATTAACATATCAGCTGTAAATTCAAGAAAGTGGAGCATAGGGGTTTGTTGACGAAGTGCATTTTTGAAAAAAAAAAAAAAAAGAAAGAAAGAAAAAATCTCCAAATCATGATGAACATGGCTTAAAAGGACTAAATAGGCTGCCTATGGGAATATTTATTTTTTTAGTGAAAACCAAAGAAGCCAAAAAGCTTCAAATCACATTATAACTTCAGAATTGTTGTTGTTGAAAGATGTGCCACTTGCACTAAACTGGGTCTTGTGGGAATTTATGTAGGGTGTGTATGGTAGGTGTATGCTGATTACGATATGACTATAGTGCAAACCGTATATGGGTTTATAACAATTGTAATTAGCAGATATAACTTTCTTAGTTTAACAATTTTTCTTCCATTGTTAATCAGAGTTAGTTTTAATCATCTCATTGAATTTCTGAATAGAAAACATCATTATAAATACAAGGCAAGTTGACAAATCTGAAGAAGGAAACAATTAGAAATAGACAGCTATGAATCACGAAGCTAATAATCCTAAAAATCAGATAAGTACAACCTAAACATGCTATAAAATTATGACAGGTTTTAGTCACTCCCCGTCAAGCTAGGGAGTTTGCCTTCCCATGCCTGCTCAAATTTTTTAAGATGCAGAGTTTAACACACCCTTAATAAGACTATCAGCTAGCTAAACATCGGTAGAAACATAGCTGTGAAACAAATCAAACCACTATCCAGATTTTCCTTATAAAATCTGTCGAGCTCAACATCTTTAGTCCTCTAATATTGGACTAGATTGCTCACAATGTCAGAGCTTCATAGGTCAACTTCCATAAAGGGTTTTCCTTTCATCTCTTTTTCTGCTCAATGAATATGGTATCAGGGCCTAAAAGAGAGAAACCCTAGACCAACCCCTGGTAAGCCATTTTCGGTGATTGGGTTGGCATTCTAGTCACTGTTTTTTGTCTCTTTTTTATCACAACACCCTTAGGATCAGATAAGGACCCACGTCCCCCCATATCACATTTGTAAGTAGGATGAGACTGAAACCATGTCCACTCTACACGTTCCAGGAAGTGGCAGCATTTTTTTTGGTTTCCATGTTTAAAGGACTTAGTGGTCACTGCTATATTTATTTATTTACTATTGTTATTTATTTGTTCCTAGCTTCTAGGGATATTAGGTTAGTTCAGCACCATTTTATATTGGCAGGCTACGAACAAGATATCATCAACTAAATATCAACCATGTTACAGAACCCAATCATCGCAAAGGACTCTTGAATTTGAACAATTAAATTACCTGGAAAATATTTCTCAAAATTTTGTTTAACCTCTCTCTTGAATTTTAACAAATATTGTCCAGATCCTAATTCCTATAGAAGGCTGCAAACCATGTATGTTTGTTGTGAGGAGGATTTTTGGAACTAATGCATGATGTGTATGTATGCATTGACTAAGATATGATTGTGGTGCATATTGTCCTATATATACAATGTCTCACGTAGATTAATGACAACTGACTATATTTCCCACAAAAGTTTTCACTTCCTCTCTCTTTCCTTGTTCTATTTTGATAAGCTATTAAAGGATTATTACGATCCAGTAGTGCTAAAGACTTGGAGTTCATTATCGACTAGAAGTTTTCTATATGTAAGTATCTTTATCTCTAGAAGTTTGTGAAGCTCAGCTTTTAGAAATGGTACATAGGGCTGGAGTGTGTATATTCATCCAACGTCTGATTTCTTCCAACAGTACCTATACAATTTCAACTTCTCTCAGACATTACAGCATCACATACCTTTGAATCCATAAAGTTGAATCAATTATCAAAATATCAATGCAGCAGAATCATACATTTTATGTTGGTATCTCATACATTACATTGAAAATTAAGTGATGACCCAAAAACCCTAGTTTTCAATATTATGCGCTGTTTATAGAGAAAATAAACTTTCCAAGGACTTACAATCGCTCCCCAAGGTATCTCCATGAAGTTTTCTTTAATTTCTTGCGAACGTCTGAAAGGACGGATTCCTGTGCATAGTGCCACCATAACAATGGCCATTTTTCAAGTTTCCTTCGTAAAGGGCTGTGCCAAGGACGATAGCGACCATACCTAGATAATATAATAAACCATATAAAAAAAAACAAGTATGAAATAATTTTTACAAAAGGAACCAATTACATAAAGGAGAAGAAATTGCAATATTAGTAGGGGTGAGCACGGGTTGGGTTGGGGCGGGTTGAGGGGAAATCCCAACCCAACCCGCACATCNTAGTATAAATACATGAAAAACATACAAAATTTATATAAAAACATATAAATATTTATAAAAAATAAATAAAAAAATTATATGCGGGCTCGTGGGTTGGGTTGGGTTGAAAAACTCCAAACCCGCAACCCAACCCGCAAGTGTGCGGGTTGAGAATTTTGAACCCAAACCAACCCGCGAACCCGAACCAACCCAACCCATAGCTGCGGGTTGGGTTGGTTTCTGCGGGCTCGCGGGTTAGCGGGTTGGTTTGCTCACCCCTAAATATTAGACAGAACAATAATAGTTATTATATACCATAGCAGATAGAAAACATTCTCATTTGCTTGTTGGAAACCGAAGAACTTGCCTCATTTGAATGTCCTCTATATATATAGGAGATAGCAGTAGATAAGTTAAGTTTTCCACCTTTTTGAGTACATTATTTGGCTACTGTTAAATATATAGTGATATATTGTTACAATCCTAGGTTCTGATATTATTAATAATTAATAATTAATTATATAAGGGGTGGTTATTATTATTAGGAAGGTTGGTTACTATTATTTATTAATTATAATTATAATTATATAGGCAGTTACATTATGGTAGTTATAGAAGAAGATTATAAACATGTGTTAGGATTGTAATGATGTGATGTGAATGAAATATGAAATATTCAGAAACTGTTTTCCCTCTCTCTCTCTCTCTATATCTGATTCTCTCTCTTTCTCTCCCTCTCAAGAATGGAGATCCTCCTTCTTGATTCTATCTCCCTCCTTTCCTCCTAGGTTCTAACATATATGCACAATGAGACTAGAATGTGAGAAAAGCTTTCTTTATTATTATATAATTATGAATGTCATAGGGTATTTATAGTAGTGGACATAGCCTATTCTAGGAAATCCAATTAATACAATAAATGGAATTACTTCTAAATCTCTAACATGTAGGCTAATATCTAGGCTACTCTTTAGGGCCAACACTTCAATTCAAATTGATTTACATAGTCAAATCTGATTCACAACAGCGACCTTAACACCATCTCAACTAAAGATCATAGCGAATGGAAAAGAAAGTAACAATAACTCGCCCTTTACGTTTACAGATACTGATATACAATCAACATACATGAGAATCCATACAAGTGTCTCACGATTCATCAAATATAAACACAATCCTTAACTAAAAGGTCAAATGCTCATATTGGTCCTACATCTTTGCCCAGAGTTCATTTTGGTCCAAGATGTTTCAAAAAGTTCAGATTGGTCCTACATGTTTCCGTAGTCGTCCACTTTTGGTCCCAAACTACTAAATATAATATCTCTTTTATTCCAAGTTTGAATGCGACGAGTCCAGAGCTATAGATTGCTTTTAACAAGTACTTTCTATATCAAATTGGGATCATGAGCAAATGAGGTCAAATCGGGTCCCAAAAGCGGGCCGCTCGTTGCACGGTCAAACAAGCAAATTTGGTCATATTTCTCTCATGTTAAGTCCGAATGTGACAAGATTGGAAATACGGGTAACTCTTAACGAATCATTGTTCTGCTTAGTGACTGTCAGCAAACAAGGCTCGAAAGTGGGTTTGAAACCAAATTTCCATAATTTTTCACTTTTTTGGTCTCAAACCTACTTTTATGCTCGATTGACCTCATTTGCTGAAGGTTCCAACTAGACAAAACAATCAATAATGACTCATTAAGAGTAACTGTAGCTCTGAATTTGTTGCGCTCGGACTTGAAAAGATAGAGATATGAGTATGACCAACTTTGCTTGTTTAACCGTGAAACAAGTGCCCACTTTTGGGACTTGATTTGACCTCGTTTGTTGACATCCCTAACTAGATAGAAAAAGTACTCGTCAAAAGCAACAAATAGCTCTAGATTCGTTGCATTTGAACTTAAAACTAAAGAGAGATGACCATATTCAGTAGTTTGGTACCAAAAGTGAACAAATATGGAAACATGTAGGATCAATTTGAACCTTCTGAAAATCTTGGACCAAAAGAACTCTGGTGCAAAGATAATTGTGGACAAAAACCTACCCTAATCAAACTCAACTGTCCAAAACCAAAACAATACATTCAGATAAGTGTATTGTATTAGGATTTAAGACCAGGCTACAGCACAGAATCATTGGTGTTGAGAATCATGAATCAATAGTCAATCTTCCTTTATTAAGTTAGTTGGTCAGTATAATTATTAGGTGATTGAGTAGTTCAACATTTAATGTTCTAGGTGTTTTCTATGTGTATTTATATGTGAGCAAGCTTCATTGTAATGTATCAATTCACAATCTAATTCAATGAAATCTAGTTTTAACATGGTATCAGAGCATTTTGACCCTGGATGAACTCCACCTTCCATTCCGCCCCTTCTTCCTCAGTCACTGTCTGTTTCATTTTTCATTATCCAACTTCCTTCACTTTTTTGAAAGCCCACTTTTTTCTGATGATTTTTGATTGTCACCGCCGGCCTAGGAAGATTTAGAGGGTCCAGATCGGCGGTTCCCCAAAGTCCGGCGTCGACCGGAGACGCACGTGCGTCTCACGCGCCGATTGAATATTTTCGCACGTTCTCACGCGCCGGCGCGTGGAGGCGCGTGGGATACCGCACCGTTCACCGGTTCACTGCGCCGCCGTCTAATGGCAATTTCCGGCCATTTCCGATCACCACCCGAAGGTTTCTGATGCTCGAGGTGGATTTCGTTGTTTGATGCTCCTTGCTGCACGTTGAGCTTGAGAGCTTTCTTCTTGCTTGCTGGTTCCAGTTTCATCCTTCTGGATCAGGCCTTAATCGCCGATTTCCAGTTTGTCATTGATGGACAATATTTAAATGACCTCTGAGGTTCTTTATAGAGTACAAGCTCTAGATAAAGAGAGCCCCTAAGACTCGGAAAAGAGCACAAGTGATCACTATTTTCATGGCCCTTGAGGTTCGCAAAAGGAGTACAAGCTCTAGTGATAAAGAGAGCCGCTGAGACTCAAACAAGAGCACAAGCCATAACTACTTTTGTCCTACAAATCCATTTTTCGGCCTTTATTGCCAAAGTCTACCATGCAAGCTGAGAAAGTTCCTATTCTCAGCTTGAGGGGGGATGTTGAGAATCATGAATCAATAGTCAATCTTCCTTTATTAAGTTAGTTGGTCAGTATTTAGGTGGTTGAGTAGTTCAACATTTAATGTTCTAGGTGTTTTCTATGTGTATTTATATGTGAGCAAGCTTCATTGTAATGTATCAATTCAGAATCTAATTCAATGAAATCTAGTTTTAACAATTGGTAAGCTGATGACTTGAAGAATCTTTCATCCAATTAATCTGCTTCCTTCCATCACAATGAGGTGATATGACAGACTAAGCCAGACTCTACTACTAAGTTCCTTCAATGTGCTTCCACATTTTCTCGTAGAACAGACATTTTGTTAGAAATGAAGAACATTCAGGTGATCACTTGACATTCAAAAAATACTTCAAGAGTTTTGTTTGTAATTATTTTATTCATTTAAAAGGACTACCAAAGCTATACTTCAACCTATAATAGCTTATCCCCCATGGTAATTCTAACAAAATCCAATTATTAAAAAGAAAAAAAGAATCTAAAAAAAACAGTAAATAGAAAACCATGGAGTATTTGCAACACTCCAAAATCCAATTGACTGAATACATTTTAGTTGGCTTTTAAAATCTTTTGGAGTTTGGTAATCTCTCAAATTTATTTTAAGAAAAATAGTATTCTGGGTTAATCAATTATTTCTTGCCAAACTCAAACAAATGTTCATTTAAGGCAATTGAAATTTCATAACAATACATAATACAGTTCCTGTTAAACAACAAAGGTGTGTGTACCAGTGGTATGGATTCTCTCCAACTTTTAGGTAAATGCTCTTAAACATAACTCGTCAGGATTCACTATAGAATATTTGATACAAACTATTAATAACCATATTTCAAAACTAATTAACAATATCGGACTTACCTTTCCCTTAATCGACAAGTGCATACATAATCCCACACGAAAAAAATCTGTTGTAACTGAGCCTCGTCTAAGGAGATAACCTGATAAGAGCCAATATTAAATGGATATAAGTAAAAACGGAATCAATAATACATTTTCGAACTCAACAAAAGCTTTCAGAAAGTGTACTAACCAAACCAGTCACTTCAGCAGAGACAGAATACTGAAGGGCACTGTTATCAAGCTTTTCAGATCTATTAGCCTAGTGATTATAGCAGAAGGAAAATTTGATTAAAAAGAAAATAAAAAATGTCAATTGCTAGGTCATTATGCATTAAAATGGTAAATCATAACAAAAATAATGATCTTACATTATTCTATATTTTTTTTCCATCAATGAAAGAATATTGTTAACAAATAAAAAATAAACAAAAAAAGGGACAAAATTTAGAGAGTCAATGCCTTTAACATTATATTCAAGTACCGTCAAGCAATATATAACTTGCATGAACTTTAAAACAACTTATCCGTTCCGGAAAATGCTTCTCAATATCAAATTATAAATTGGCTGTGTAAAAGAATTGAATTTATACAGTGGTATTATTTATATTAAAAATTAGAGCAACTGAATGTATAACACAATAGGATCCAAAGGGTAAAAATCCAAGACAAATTTCCTTTTAAAAAGGACCAATATATGAGAGAGTACTTTAGGATATTCAAGATATGGGTTTTCTAACGATTATGCATACAAAATTCAGCTGTGCCTTTATTTCAATATTCCACCTCCATTTAAGCATTGACAAGGAATCAATTTAGACTCTGAATGTCTGGCCAAAAAGAAAAATTTAGACTCTGAATGGCAGGAAATCATTGGGAGTGAATTCCAGTTGTGCACAATACCACCCAATTTATAAAAATTAATTTAATAAATAACGCATCACGCAAGGAATATCAACATTTAAAGAAGAAAGATAAAATGCGCAGTTCTTACCTCAGGTTTGAGTCATTTATCATTTTAGGAATTTGTCAGTTGGGTTAAATGTGAGAGTTCCTATAGTTCCTAATTTCCTAACTCAAAAATCAGGTTCAAAGTTATACATTATTTTATTCAGATAATAACAATTTGAATCACATTATTACCCAGTTGGGCTTTTGCTACTGTAACCAATCTTGACAACTAGTCCTAAATGACAAGGCTTTATTCAGTCAATAATGCACAAATACTTCATTGCCTCATTCACTAACCCCAGTGGCATGGTCTGCCAGTCTTACTTCATTTTCAATAAAAGAAGAATGCACAGTAAGAAACTAAGGAAACATTTTTCTAGTAATATAAAGATATCAAAATAAAAGCCACAATAAACTATACCACCAAATAAAAATCCTTCTACAATGTTTAACCAAGATGTTATTGTAATGGGATTTTAACTCAACCAGTTATCCAAAAATTATCCAAAATGATTAAATAACCTAAGAAAACTTAAATTACAAGACAATCATCAAATGAGCAAGACAAAATCAGAATTGAAATTCATCGTGAGGCATACAGCCAGTGGCATTTCCTCTGGAATTTGGACAGCTTTTTTCCATGTGGCTAAGTAAACGGAAAAAATAATTAGTCCTAGCAAGGCAAAAGTTATTACCATCTTAAAGTTGAAGAAATCAGCTTTTTTGGTGAATAATGTGAAAATTAAAATTCAGTTTGTTATTTCTCGGTCAAATATCTCTGATTAGGAAAGTCTGACTGATGATCAGCAAGGAATATTGATGAAACCAAAGAATGAATGTTGAAATTAGAGAATGAAAGTAGTTATTATTCATTGCATAGGAAACCCTCTATATATAAGAGGAAAAAGTACAAATATATCATGACATATCTTAATCTTAACTTACCCCAAAATAGTTTATTCCCTCACCTACTTTATCTTTACCTACTCCAACACACTTTGTTTCCTCACCTAACATTAAATAATATAAAGATCCTCACCTAACATAAAATAATACAAAGATAACAAATATTAACTTAACAACATTTTTCGCTCTTCCAGCTTGTTTCTCCCCAGATTATTTGGACCCCTATAAACTAACAAATTAGTCTGTATTAATCTTATCCCTAATATTCTGCCTGCACAATAGCCATTTCTCTCGGGAGTTACTTTTCTGATCTTTGAGATCATGTTTACAAGCTTTACATAAATACCAGGGTATATCACCATTGAAAATCAATGGAAAAAAATTCCAATTTTTCATAGCTCAATTATCTCTGAGAGGATTGTTAGTCTCTATTTCTTCAATCTCTAATGAATTTTTCTTTCATCCAAAACAGAAGGACCGAAAAGAAATAAAAACGATGCAGCATGACATCAAAACATCCTATTCAAGTACAGTTGGAAGATGGTTTTAATAAGGTTCTGAGCTGTGTATGCCTACATGAAATGGTTTAAATAACTCATATATATTAATCTGACGTGAGGAAGGATGTTAGATAAAGAGTACATGAGAGCATCCTAGATAGGCAAATTATCTAAGTACCATTTTCATCTAAGAAATTTAGACAAACTAGCAACTTGGTCGCTGAAAAATTATCAACTTGACAACTCAGTCCCTAAAAGATTGAAATAAACAGTTTATTCCCGACTCTCCCCACAGTATACTTTTTAGTCATTTTCATGGACTAAAGAGTATATAACATTTGGTTCTTTCAACGACTAAAGAGTATACCATTTGAATCTTTCAGGGACTAAAGAGTATACCGTTCGGATCTTTCAGGGACTAAACTGTGTATTTCAATCTTTCAGAGACTGGGTTGTCAACTCGATGATCTTTCAAGACCAAGTTGTGAGTTTACTAAATTTATATAAGCTCCTTTGATTCATTATTTATGTTTTTTCTTTTTGGCCAAATTCATTATTTTTGCTAACTGTTCATATTCTTTGGAAAATTAAGGATCCATGCCGGATGCAACTACAAACAAAAGGGACTGTACAAGATAATATTAAGATGTGAAGAAGGATGTAGAATACAAGGAGTTTGATTAAGGCATCTATACCAAAAGCATGAAGGTTACATCACAAGGTGCCAATATAGACTTGTAACTTTGTCCTTCAGATCTAGTGTTGACATGCATCTTCGAGTTCCCCTCATTGTCCAAAGCTATCAAATCCTCTGTCTGATGAAATATACTAGAATAAAATTCCAGTCCTCTGATCTCGACATTTTTATTCACTTGGCCTACTCTCACCCTTCCACTTGAAAACCTGAGATAAAAATAAAAAATAAAAAGAAGAAATTTTATTAGAAAGAGACAACTTGAGATATTGGATGTTGAGAAATATAGAATTATAAAGAATTATCTTATTTCTTATTTTACCATAGTCTTTTAGATTAAGAATTATCTTATTATTATCTTTTAGGATTAGAATTTTATTTATGTTATCATCATTATCTTTGATTAGATTAGATTTCTTCAGTTATTATTTTGTTATTATCTTTTTCAAGTAGGTTTAGGGTTCATAACTTGATGAGGAATATTTTTTCTCTTATTTAAGTCATTGTAAACAACTTTTGTTCAGTGTCAATAAAAATAAGAACTTTGCTACCTAATTCTTCAACACCATATCGAGCCCGGTTGACATCTTAAACAACAATCCTTAGCCTTCATCATTGTTCCTTCACAAACACCCTTTCTTCTTTATTCATCCTTCACTTGCCCATCAGCGTTCTTCTCTGCAATAATTCCAGTGTCCATCAATCATCTTGTTTGTTCATCAAAAACATATTCTTGATCAAATTATGCTCTAACCTCAACAACGTCCTCTTTTTCTTTCATCGTCCAAGCTTCCCAAGCCATGACGAAGCATCGTCTTTAATTCCCAACGTCCTCATTAACTTTCTTTGCTCGTCCTTCATTGACGAAGCATCGTCTTTAATTGACAACTCCTATTCTAATCCGTTCTTAATTGAGGGCATCTATTGGCCTCTGAGGTTCAAAGAAGAGTGCAAGCTCTGGTGGAAAAGGGAGCCTCTGAGACTCGAAAAAGAACACAAGCCAACACTATTTTTATCCTCAATATTGGCCTTTGAGGCTCATAAAGGTGTACTAGGGGCTTTCCGTGCCCGTTAACGTTTGATTTGACATTTGTAGTTATTCAGTGATTAAATAGTATATTTCTATTATTCAAGGACTAAATCGTTAGAAGTGTGAAAATTAAAAGACCAAATAATAAGCTTTCACTTTCTTAAATCTCATCTACTACTTTCTCTCTCCCATTATCTATACAGTTAGCCAATTATCAAGTTCCACATGTGTATTTCTTGTTTTTTTAATTTTTAATTTAATTATTTTTGACCAACCAAAAGCACCCTCACACATATAATATAGTATAGATAAGCTCTAACGGAAAAGGGAGCCCCTGGACTCTAAAAAAAAAAGAACACTAGCCATCACTATTTTTGTCCTCAATCGACAACTATTATTCAAACGTCCTTAATTGACGAAATATCGTCCTTCAATGATGAATTGACCCAATGCCTTAATTGTCATTATCACATCATCCTTCACTGACGAATTCTCGCCCTTCATGGACTAGTCCACATTTGACCTTTATTGCTAGAGTTCTTGCATCATTCACAAACGAGTCAGAGTCGTCCTTAATCGACGACATGCACTAAAATTTTTCATCCAATCACCATCTTCTTCAATGGCAACAATGTCTAAGGAAATACAAATTTTGATCAAGACCCAAACATCCATGGAAACAATCTGGTCCAGAAGAATTGTGAATTGCAGAAAGAGAATTAGGAAAATGTGCTAAAGAACCCTGGGTTTGAGATCTGTAAAAACAAGCTTAGAATGAAAAATTCCTATTCTTAGCTTGAGTGGGCGTGTTATTTCTTATTTTATTATTATCTTTTAGATCAAGAATAATCTTATTATTATCTTTTAGGATTAGAATTTTATTTATGTTATTACCATTATCTTTGATTAGAATAGATTTCTTCAGTTATTATCTTTTTCAAGTAGGTTTAGGGTTCCTAACTTGATTAGGAATGTTTTTTCTCTTATTTAAATCATTGTAAACCTTTTTGTTCAATGTCAATAATAATAAGAATTTTGCTACCTAATTCTTCAACATGGAGGATGACCAAATCAAATTTCAGCTAAACACAAACAAACGTCTCAAACTTATCATGTTCTACCTTCAAACAAATTTTACTTCATTCTTGCTCTAATCTGGATTTGTTCACTCACTTTCTTCAGTTTGGTAGATATGAAACTCAAGATAGGAAAAGAACCATTTAATATAACAGAAATACATTAAGAATTAGAATTGAATTTTGAACTCTAATGAAGATGAAGCACTACATAATATGTACCTTCATTCTAGGGTTCTATTGTTTTTCGGGAAAGGCAATGTTTAGTTGGTTAAAATATTTCTGCAAAATAAAGAAAGTAATGCCCATTATTATGAAAGTCTAATGCATTGTTGGAATCAAGAGGCATTGTTGGAAATGAATTTTGGCAAATTTGGTGCCTAATAAATTCTGCCTTGTTGATTTGGTGCATACCGTGATGTTGTCTCTCAGTATTGGGAATCATCATCACTAATAAGTTGGGATTAGAAATGTTCGGCTTACAGAAAAATATATATATATATATATATATTCCATTTGTTGCTTTAAAATTTGACAGGATCTTATGATTCTCAACCCAATCTTGCAATTTGATCTATATCGTGCCTTTTCCAATGCCTTACCGATCTTAATTTTGATAACCATGGTTAGCAAATCAGTCACCTGTCGATCAGTACTGTTATGAGTTATGAAAGTAGTTGAGTATTATGAGTTAATGTAGGTAGGTGAGCTATGTACATTTAATATATGTAATTAGAAAGGTCAAATAGTCTTGTACATAAAATAGATGTTTCTTAGTGAATAATATGAAAAACTATTCATTCAGGTTTGTAACTTAACATGGTATTAGAGCCTATCTAAGGCTGAAACTAGCTTCTAGTTTCTTCCTCTACTTCTAGCGCCCAACTTTTGAAGTGCAGAGTACTGCACGTTGTAGGGCTGGATTGGTCCACTTCCAAAGGTGGCCATTTGTTACACCACGGACAGAGGAGAAAAGAGGAGGCTGAGACCGGCCAGTTCCCAATGTCAGGTGTCCAACAAGAAGGCGCATGAGTCTAGAGCGCCTTGCAAAGATTTCGCACGCTTCTCAAACTTCGGCACTTTTGTCGCCGTACCGGTCACCGCTTTCCTCCGCCTCCATCGAAAGGCTATTTATGGTGGTTTCCCACAAATACCCAGAAGTTTCAGCCACCATTTTTGGGTCCTATTGTTTGAGGTTTTGGTTTGCTGTGTATAGAGGCTTTGTTTGACCAGTTTCATCCTTTGGTACTCCTTTCAGCATTTGGTGCTTCTTTCAACTTGCTGTTCCAATTTCAGCGTTTGGTTCCCCTCCACTTTCAGTGTTTGAATTTGTACGTCATACTGTTTTGCTGCCCTGTTTGCCTCATTTTGGTTGTGGCTTTCACTAGTTTAAAAATTGGATCAATGTTGACTTTGTTCACTTGATGCCCTCCATTGGTACTTTTGAGACTTATTTGTTTTTGCTGGGTGTCTTCTTTGAGGAGAAGATTGTTTCAATGACCAATAAGACTATTTATATTTCTACAGATAAATACTCTCATGTTACAACTATTGTCAAATCAAGTAAGTCCATTAAATGCTTGCTTTCATCATCTTCCAAATGGATTATTGATTCAGAAGCTATAGACCACATGACGAGTAATCCATACCTTTTCTCCACTTTTCAACCTTATATTCCCATTTCTCATGTTATTTTGGCATACGGTTCCACTTTGATTTCAATTGAGGGGAAAAAAAAAGTGTAAAAAATAATCATGACAAGCTTGCAGCCATTGAAAGATCAGATAGTAGCACATGCATTGTATGACATTGACAAGATGTTATTCAAGTAATCATCAACCTTTTCAAGAATCTTTTGATATATATATATTTGATATGCAATTAAAAACAAGATGAAAGTAAAAGACATTACCCGGAGAGATGCTGTTTCATTATAGTCAAGCTAGAAAACTTCAAACCAATCTTGATATGGCCCTAAAAAATTAGGTAAGAGTAAACAAATATTCATCAAGATTACTCTTGACAAGAAAGTCCCTACAAAATACAGAATTTTAAGCAGCATACAGAACCAATGTAAGTTGGAGAAACAAAATATTGACAAAAAGATCAAACTTACTTGATCATTCTGCATGTCACTATATAAAACATGAAAGTTTCGGATGGCCACTTGGATGCTGTCAAGAATCTAGAAAAGAAGTACTATATTACTCATAATGATGTACTACATATGAGGAACAAAAGAAAATAAGAAAATTTAACAGTACACCACAAGAAAGTCAAAACAACAATCTTATCAAAGACAAAAGCTGTTCACTTTTACCATCAATAAGGAAAGGGTTGAGACAAAGACACCATGCCAAGCAGCAATAGCTAGCAAAGCAATCATACCTTTGCAGTAATGTAAGAAATAAAAGACTGCCCAGTATGACTTCCTGCAGAAAATATGAATATTAATCAGAAACAAAAACAGAAGCCTCCAAGAAACAGCAGATCTTAATAATAAGTTGACCAATATACTGAAGAATTGATGTGAGACAGAAGGGTAAAATTGAATGGGTTAGATTTAGGGTTTTCTTGGGTGAATCAAGTGCAGAAACAAGTTAGATAGTTTCATATATATTAAAAAAAATAATAATTAAAAGGAAGAGAACAGAAAACAAGAGATCTACCTGTTGAAAAATATTAGGTAACAAAATTATTATTATTCCTCCTAAGAAAAAGGCATACAACCACATAAACAAAAGAGAAATATTCCTAGTAAAGTTCGGAATCCAAAACCTATTTGTAAAAAAAATAACAGAAAAATCTAATCCTATTTGAAAAAGATAATGATAATAAAATAAATAAAATCCTAATCCTAAAATAAACATCCAAAATCTAACTCAAGATCCTTCCAATCTCTTTGGCTCCAAGAGGGACACCGAAACCCACAAAGAGGACAAAAATAATCATCTCACAAACATGTGGCAAAAGGACTCACTAACCTGGGAATCTAGTTTATTCCAAGAAGCAAAATACAGCAATATAACACTAAAACAGCAGAGATATAAATATAAGCGGCCACAACCAAGCAAGTACAGTAGGAAAGCAAGAAGAAAACAACTGGCAGAAATCAATCTAGCATTCTAGAGGTCAGTCTCTCCAGCAATCCCAGTAATTTTTTCTAACTACTCTCTCACTCCAAAGATCCTCTGAGATGAAGGGATCTCCCAACCAGGAGCTCACTTCTCTCCTTCCACAATCAAATCCCACTAGTCAATAATGCTGATTAGTTACGTGATGGGTCTGAGGTACCTGTTCATTTTACAGCTACATTCTCTTTCTTTCTATTACAAACTACCCTAGTATGATTTCAACACCAAACCAAATAATTCAATAAGTTTAGACCCAGCTGCTTTGTTGCAAGGGGTTGCCATCAGAGATTTATGTAGAGACCCAGCTGCTTTGTTGCACTTCTGACTTGAGCTTTTTTCATTGATTCTGTACTTTAATTATTTATGTTTCTTTTGCAGGATGTCTTCTCCTATTTTATACTCTCTCGAACTCTTATTCCTCAACACATGTTTCCCTTTCTATCCAAACAGGGAAAGAAGAGGGGGGCTTACCACAGACGCGTCTGGACAATTTTCCCAACTCAGCTGCAGCAAGTTTGGCCTTTTTCCCCGCAAATTCTCTCTTTTCAACAGCATCTGCACTCCACTGAGAAAGAAATCCAAAATTCTAATCAACTATATGGCATATCATGTAATTGACTAAAGTAATTTGCTGTAATTAAATGCTTGAGAACTAGAAATTTTTCTTCTTTTGTCATTCTTTTATAATTTCTTTGATAGAAAAGAAGCTTTGACGAATGAGAAGATTACAAGAAAACAGGATAAATAATCCTCCTAAATGGGAAAAAAAACAAATCACATCAAGAAAACCCAAAAGACAACAGAAACCAAGATGATTCAAGGTCAAACAATGGTTGTTAGTACACGAATAGGCTAAAGAAGCACCTCATGATCACCTCGTTGCGAAGCTGAAATGAAAACATCCTCCAAAACTATAATGATAGGATCCCAGCCAAGCTTTTTCCATGGTATTTTGATGCTTAATCTCCCAACTCGACCTAACAAAAAAATTTCAATTCATCAGGAATTAGTAAGAGGAGCTCATATGCAAGTTTAACGCTGAAACTACAATAACCAATTCACCAGAACAGGCAAAAATAAAAGTCAGGTATTATGAAATGCAAGAACTTTGAGCTTAGTTGGATTGGCTATTTTCTTAAAAAAGTACTTTTACTTTACAAAAGAGTGTTTGGATTGGGTGCTTTTCAAAAAAAAAAATAAGCACTGAGAAAAGCTAAAAATGCATTTTTATCTTGAGTTAAACTTTCTAGCTTCTCTGAAAGGCACTTAGCATGAAAAAGCTTTATAAAGTATTCTAACATAATTACGGACGGTCTGTTTAGGTCTCTTACATATTCATTTTTTCTCAAATTTGTCCCTTTTCAACTTCCCTCAAAAGTTCTTTTATTTTATAATATTCAAATGTTAAACTACAAATGCTTTGACTAAAAGTTCTTAAATAAAAAGTTTAATAAATAAAGTACTTTTTTAAAAAATCTAAACAAATAGTCACATGTTTCTCAAGGACTAAGTTATGGTCGGTACCTTGTTTTAGTGCAAAGGGCAGCTGGAGATAATCAAATGCTTCAAGTATCAGCTCCACATTCTCCAATAATACTTCCTCTAAGCAAAAATACACAATTAACTACAGTATCAGTTCACAGTTATCCCTCGCTTAAAGAAATAGTAGTCATATTTCTAAATAGTCTCCTTTTAATATGACAAAAGGGAGAAGAACACATAATGTGTTATACAAAAAAACAAAGGAAAGAACTGAAAGAAAATGCATAGCAATACAAATTCAAAAATTCATAAAAAATTCCATAAAAATAAATTAAATGAGAGAAACTTGCTTGTCCCAATACCCTTGGATACTTTTCGGGAAAACAATGAACATGAAGTCCCTTACAATGTCCTGGTGTCGCAAGATTGTGATCTCTATGGTGAGAACAAACTGAAAGAGCAGTCTATAATCAAATGTTTACTTCACCACATCTTCTCTAGGAGAGAATTATGTTTGTGTTCCCTATGGTATTTAGAGATAGATATTTTGGAGAGAATGTCCCTTATATTAAGTAGCAATTTAAAAGATCTTCCAAGGTTTTTCTTTTCTCGGCCAAACTTTATGTATGTTCAGCTTTTAATTCTTTGTCCCTTATAACCAGTTCAATGCATTGTCTTCCAAACATACAGCAAGGAGTCGAGCTTCTTCCCATCTGGAATGTCATTCGCTAGGAAGCACCTCTCTACCTTGAATAACCACCCATCAAGATCCTCTCAGATGAAAAGAGTAATTTCCAACATCCGATATTTGTTGGGATCCCTCTCGGTCACAGCCTCAGATTCGGTATTCACCATGTTCTGCTGTGGAGGACTTTCTTGAGTACATGTGCTAGCATCAACACCCATTGGTGTCTTATCCTTACTCCTGCCAAGGGTTTCTCTCATGTCCTCTATCATCTCCACTATCCACTCCTTACGCAGGTCAAAATTTCCCCTCCTATTAGAAACTTCTTCTCTAAGGCCTCGCATTTCACATTCCAACCTCTCAACCCTTCTCATCTACTTTTCTAAACTATCAAATCTTCCCTCTTCTACTCTTGACCATTCCATAGATCACACCGCTCTAATACCAATTGATAGAACATGCTGCTATTTTACTGAAAATATTGATAAAAGATAAAGAAACAATATGTCAAGTATGCAGAAACACCATTACAAGATAGAAAACATAACAAGAAAACACCCAAACCACCTTGGCTTTCGAGAGGTCAAGTCTCTCCCAAAATACCTTACCAATTCCCTCCCTAAAACGTTCCCAAAACCCTACTCTAACACTTCCTAGCTGCTGTCACACGCACACTCACAGCAAGCACTAAGAAACCACAATGCCACATCACGTGCTGTGGTTCCCCCCACTGCCACCCTGAAACCCAGAACGGATCCCATTGGGCCACAGTCCCTAGTCCATTTGACGTTGGACCCTCTTGAGCCCTCTTCTCTTGTCTGTATGGACCACAGGGCTGCATCAAGGTCACACAAAAAATGCCATAGTTCACAAAAAAGATAGGGCGGTTATCCATATCTCAGACATACATGTTAACATTAGTTCTTCATACATTTCAAGATGATTGTCCAGAAGTTTACAACAGAAAAGGAAGGAAAATGTCAACCAGCTTATACTAGTAAAATGTCACATACCATTCCAAAGTGTGATCTTCAGCTGCTCTTTCTGAATATCTTTGACATATCGACCTAGGTAACCCAGAAGCACCTGACGAACCAGTCCTTCAAACATTGCTGGGCTACTATCTTCACAACATCAGTATTGCATTATGTGACTGAAATGAAATGTGAGCATGTCAACGAAAACCAAAATAAAGAGTAACGAGACACAAATCATCTCATCTCATCCCCCTTGAATAGAAGGGAAGTCAAAGTGTCTTTTCTTTTGCAAAGGCAGAGATAACAGCGATGGGGATCAAATTCCCTCCTAACACCACTTAAAGGCAACTGAAACCCTCCTGATGAATTAACTAAAATATAAAATGTGATCATATCATAAAATAATTGGAAAAATAAATGTCAAATGAACTCGGTACAGAGTCCAGAAACAACCAACAAACCAGCAAAATTCAGCAGGCAAAAGCGAGCTTCATGGAAAAAAGTGTGAAAGAGAGAAAAGGGGAAGAAGAAGAAACGCACCTCCAAGACGACGACCAAAACTGTAGCTCGCTGGCGGTGGACTTCCGGCGACGGACGACGGCGACTGGGAGGTGGGTTTCCGGTTGCGAGGTTGGAGACAACTAGACAAGAGAGGAAGAGAGGCGTGAAAGTGAAAGTGAAAGTGAAGGGAGAGAGAGGAGTGAGGGTCGATAATGCCTTTAACTCTTTAAGTGGGGGTGGGGCAGTTTTGCAATACTGAAATAATTTGGGGCAAAGAAAGACAAATCTGGCCATTTGGTTCAGAGGTTAAAAACAGTGTTTTCCCCCATAAACCAGAGTTCTTGCAATTTGGTCCCTAAAACGCCTATTTTTACTAAAATGAAATTTTTAACAAACGTTTTTATCATTAGATTCGTTATAATGATTAGATTTCAAATATATAATTTATTTTACCAATATATAGGATTAAAATGAATCATTTTGTCAATATTTAAGAGTAATTTGAATATTTTAAAACCTAATGGACCAAAATAAACAATAGTGCATACATTTAGGACCAAAATAACCTTTTAACCTACTTTTTATTTGAAGGTTTCTTATGATAAAACCAAAAGGTTAAAGGTTCATTTTGGTCCTAAATATATGCTCTAATGTTCATTTTGATCCGTTATGTTTCAAAATGTTCAAATTGGTCCTAAATGTTATCAAAATGTTTCATTTTGGTGCTAAATGTTAGTAAAATGTTTCATTTTGGTCCCAAATTATTGAATTCGGTCATATTTCTCTCGTCTCTCATTTCTAGTTTAAAGGACTTGTTAAGAGAAACTCGTAACTTTGAATTCGTCGCATTCGAATTTGAAACAAGAGAGATATGATCAACTTTGCTTGTTTGACCATGAAACGAGTAGTCTACTTTAAGGACTGATTTGACCTCGTTTGTTGACAATTCCAACTGGATAGAGAAAGTACTCTTTCGGAACAATATGCAGCTCTAAATTCATCACGTTTGAACTTGAAACGAGTCGTATTCAATAGTTTAGACAAAAACGAAACATTTTGCCAACATTTATGACCAATTTGAACATTTTGAGACATAATGGACCAAAATGAACATTATGTCATACATTTAGGACCAAAATGAACATTTAACCAAACCAAAATTAAAGCTAGATAAAATTTTTAGATCCTTTTACTAATGTTTACTATAAAACTCATAAAAATATGGGTAAGTCTATAATGCAAAGTTTGATTCTTGTTATGTGATGCAATGTGTCATGAGCCAATAAAATAATAACACGTGAAAAAGTTAATTGTATATAAGTAGTGGTGTGACTCCATACACATTTGTAATTGGTTAAAAAATATTATTTTTTTAGGCTTAAGTGCACTTTTGGTCCCAAAACTATGACAAAGGTTTCATTTTGGTCCCATAACTTTTTTGGTTGCAATTTTGGTCCCATAACTATGACAAAGGTTTCATTTTGGTCCCATAACTATTTTTGTTGCAATTTTGGTCCCATAACTATGACAAAGGTTTCATTTTGGTCCCATAACTTTTTTTGTTGCAATTTTGGTCCCATAACTTCTCAAAAGGTTCCACCGTTAGTCCCTTGGTGAATTCCATCCATATTTAGCCGTTAAGTATGACGTGACATAGTGACTAGGATCATGATGTGGCAAAATAAGATGAAATGGACTGAAATAGGATCTATATGCAACATATTAAAACTTATCTATACCCAACCACAATATATACAAAGAGTGGTACTTCCTCTTCCTCGTCAGCCCAACAGGACTTCCTCTTCCTCGTTCCGCTTCTTGATTCGCCGTCGCCGCCGCTTTGGTCGTTCAACTCTGGCTGAGGATCCGATCGACTTTGTCGGTGCCTTCTGCTTGAAGTCTCTTCTTCCCCACCAGATTGGTCCCTGTCAGTACCACTCTTTGCATATTTTGTGGTTGGGTATAGATAAGTTTTAATATGTTGCATATAGATCCTATTTCAGTCCACTTCATCTTATTTTGTCACATCATGATCCTAGTTACTATGCCACGTCATACTTAACGGCTAAATATGGATGGAATTCACCAAGGGACTAACGGTGGAACCTTTTGAGAAGTTATGAGACCAAAATTGCAACAAAAAAAGTTATGGGACCAAAATAAAACCTTGGTCATAGTTATGGGACCAAAATTGCAACAAAAAAAAGTTATGGGACCAAAATGAAACCTTTGTCATAGTTATGGGACCAAAATTGCAACAAAAAAAGTTATGGGACCAAAATGAAACCTTTATCATAGTTATAGGACCAAAAGTGCACTTAAGCCATTTTTTTATTATGCCACATCAGCATTTATATCCCATGTCAAGAATCAAATTTTGCATCTTAGACTAACCCTAGAAATATATAGTTTTCAAATATGACATCTAATTTTTTTAAACACTTGAGTTTTCTTCTAATTTCAAAAAAAAAATCTAAGCTTAAAACTCCTAATATTAACTTAAAATTAGCCTCAAATTCTACGAATTACTAATTACTAATTATATTTCTAAACTCTCAAACCTAAAGTTTAAACCTCTAGAATCTCACATCAAAAAGGGACATTTGTCGCATAGTGCACCACAAGATACCACACCGCACATCCAAAAAAATTTGCGTTTTATGAATTTTTTCGTGGGATCTCATGGTGAAATTTCGCAACGAGAGGCACAAAAAAGAATCTGTTTTGGTGAATTTCACCTCGAGGGCTTTGCCACTGGATCTCATGGCAAAATGTCAAAGCTAAATTGTCCAATATTACTCTAAAACTTGAATCATTGACAAAAGTATTAATTTTGTCCTCAAAGTTTAAATCAACGGTCAATTTCATCTTCAATTCATTTTTGTCAATTTTAACATTTGTTCTTACTTTAGCCAAAAATTATATATAATGTAAAATTGATAGAAAAAGAAACTCAAATGCAATCTGCTATTAATTCATTGAAATAAGTTAATCAAAAGATAAAATTGACTAAAATTTGTAGTATTAAGGACAACATTGACAACAAAAAAAGATTTGGGACGAAATTGACAGTTCGTGTAAATTTTGGGAACAAAATTAATACTTTTGCCTCATTGTTTAAGTGTGATGGATGGAATGTTGGAAATTTTATATGAATTAGCATTAACTTATTATAAGTCAATATTTGTGCTTACTGATTAGGTAATTAATTTATCGTAACTCTAAATAAGAATGAATTTCGTGTTTGTTTTAGCTGTGGTAATTAGTAATGGGTTTGATTATCAACAGTCCTGCTCCTATCGGTAAAAGACGCGCAAGCCACAACCCGAAACCAAAATTATTAGTAATTATCCCATTAAATTACTAATTTAAAGAGTTATTTTGAAGAGAGTATTTTGGTTAAATATATGTTGATAAATAATTAATAAGTTCAAATATATATTGAATATATTATTCTGTAATGTTGAGAGTGAATTTTGGGTAAAGGTTTATTCCTTTAATTGATATTAGCCTAGTTAGATTATGATTCTTAGTTTCTTGTTCCTAATTTTCTTGATTTGATCTTAATCTGCCAATTTGGTTTCTACTGCAAATTAAAGAAGCCTGAACTTTAGATTTGTTTTCCGTCTGAAATCTTGAATCTAGAATCTTTCTTGCTTTTCATTGACAAATTGAACTCTGCCGAACATGATTCCTATTTGAACATGAAAGTCTTCGTGAGACATTGCATTTGAGAGTAGAGAGAAACAACCATCTTCACCACATCCACATGGATAGTATAGCTAGAAAATGCCCAATTCTACATAGTTTATACAATTTCTTATCTAATTTCAATCTAGATGTTCTCCCCCATGTCTAGATTGAGAAAGATAGCCATAAGGAGGGGGATGGCAAGTGGTATTATTAGTAATAGAATGAGTGGCCCAATGATAATGAGATAAAAAAAAATAAGAATAATAATTTGATTCAGTTTGTTACTGGTTTGATCCAATTTTCAATTCAGTTTGGTTTAAACAATGTGATTCAATTTTGACAACAAGTTTGGTGTAGTAATAAACAAACTACACCTCAGATTGAAAGACCTAAATTCAAGCCCGAGAGTTGACAGTATTGGAAGAGCTTTAAATGTTCGCTCCCGAATGAGATTAATCTTCATCTACACCATTATAGGTGGAGGATACCCATCACTTATACGGAAAAAAAAAAATGATGTAATTTTGAACATCCACTCCAATAATGTAGAAGAGTTAAACCATTGTAATATAGATAAGACAACAGACAATTGGTATCACTAGTCATGATTTGATTCACTTTGATTTTCTCACCTCAGGAGACTATACAAAAAACTTCCAAAAAGAGAAACACTTGAGATTTGATAGCAGATATATCACCCTACAACTACCAAAATATTGAATCATGTCAGATTCAACCCAAAAAAAACTGCTATCACGTTTAGCCCCGTATAAACATTTTTTTCCCATGTTCAACAAAAACATAAAATAGCCATATTAAATTGGGAGAATCAGTCAATAGACTTTAACCAATGTGAAGTCATAAACCAGCCATGAGTTGGGTGGTACAGTTTCACCATGTCCTGTACTCCCATACCTGAAATGAACGGAAAAAACAATAGTTAAAACATGTTTGATCCAAATGATTAGGTTTGAGGTAGTTTAATAACATACCCCAATGAAGGTGGAATTCGGAGTCTCCTTTGCTCTCCCACTTGCATACCTAAGTAGCAAAAATGTATTAATGCATCTTTCAAATAATATTTTGACAGAAAAAAAAACTAGCTATATATATTTATACTTTTATATATATATATATATATAAAATCTTTTTTGTGGGGGTGTGGGCTGCGAGGAGGAATTGTTGTAAACAAAGATATTCATTTTATTACTACTAAATCATCTAGTTCTATTTTCAATCGTAACTTTAACAATAACAATTTAACTTAAAATAATGAACTATTTCCATAAAGAGCTACTATTGTGATTAAGAGAACATCGCAAAGTTGGGACAGGCAATTGAATATCAACAATAATTTTGGAACAGTCAAAATCCAAGACAAATGATAGACATTCAACAATGGGGTTCACCAATACGGCGTTTACATGACTAATTTGATTAAAATCTAGATGTAAAATAAAGCTTGGGTGGCTAAATGTTAAATGAAAAAACCAGAGATGTAGAATGAAACATTTTAAACCACAGCCAACAGGAGAACAATTAATTAGCGGCCATGTTAGAGGAAGATAAACTATAAATTATCCAAAAATAAATACCAAAAAATAAAGCTAAATAAGGAGGGAAGATAATGATATAAAGTTTATATAAATAACTACCTTCAAGGCCAACATCCCAACCTTTTAGAACTTTCCCTTTACCTGAAAAAGATCATACATGTGAGGATTTTTTTGTTATATACAGGTAACAGAAAAGGTTATATTGTAAATGGTGGTACCAAGGCGAAACTTGAAAGGTGCTTGTCCAACATTTGACAGAAATACTTCCCCACTCTCTTCAAGCTTACCCATGTAACTGACACTAATCTGAAACCAAAGAAGACTTGTCAAATCAAGTCTGCTCTTATTAATTAACAACATAAAGGGTCAATTAAATTAAATTATTTTAAAATTTTTAAAGAACTACCTTTCTCCCAGATGCAGCAATTTTGCCATCTTCTGCTCCCTTTCCTAACACTTCAATAACTAGTCCATTTGACAATCTCGTAACTTGAAAAGGCTTTACGTCACCAGTTTTCTTTCCATCATCTTCAACTGTCCCATTTTTCACCTCAGCAGATGATTGAGGTTTATCATAATTATTAACTTTAACATTCCCCTGACTTTCAGATTTTTTCTTCCTTTTTTTATTTTTTCTATCCTCAATTTGATTTGCATCAGGAAAATCTTGAGTAACATTGTCCCCTCTCCTGCACAAAAGATTTTAACCAAAACAATTGCATTAAATAGGCAAAACTACACCTGACAGAATCAATCAATCAAATAATGACTTAAACATCAGAGTAGATTCACAAGGCCATCTGTGCATCCTTCATGCAGGTTCTTCTCAAATCACTACCAACCTCAAGGAAACTCAAAGGTTGTGTTTTGGCTACTTGAAACTAAAGAAAATTAGAAATAAGAAAAGAAACACAGACTGAATAGGAACACCCATCAAGACAGAAAATCAGAATCCTCCAACAGTCCCAAGCACCTCAAAGCAATGTTTTTTTTTTAAGAATTTGATATACTACAATTCATCACGATGCATAATAATATAATACAATATAATATAATAAATAACATGACACTAGTATTAACAAAATGAAAGTAAATATAAAACAGGCCAGGCTTTCAGGCTGGTCATCAAAAAAAGCCCGAGCCCAGCCCATGTTTTATTGAGCTTTTTTAAAAAAGGGCTCATTTGATAGTTTACCTATGTTATATTTTCGGAAACATGTTAGAAACCACTAAAGGGACCAACATATTTACAAAGAGTAAGTTATACAAATTCTTCATGAGTATAATAAAAAAGAAAGATTTAAGAACATCAAATTAATTTGTAGTTGTGAGATAGCATGTACCAATTGTATAGTAAGGTTGATATGTTACCAATAATAACTCTAACTGACAGAGATGAGAGAAAGATAGAAAAGCAAGAAAAATGAATTAGTTGTTCGTTACTAACATAGAGAAGCAAGCATATACTATATGAACTTGAAAAATTACTTGGAAAAGTAAGTTTTAAACGAGTGAGTTTAAATCGGTTCAAATCTCTATAGATTTACCTAGGCAGCTTTTTTTCTTCACATAAATTGACAATCACGTTATCAGATTCTGACTTGTCTTTCGAAGCATTGTTAACCTTCATGTCATATTTACTGTCAGCATTGTCATTTTCAGAAATTGAACCCTTGTGAATCAGTTCTTTCTTTTTCCTCTTTGTAGCTCTACTTCCAGGATCCACTTTAGTGGACGGCAGAGTAACATTACTTTGAAGTTCTACTTCCCTGCAATAGATCATCAGACAACTTAGTAAAGATCAAATAACTTAAATGTAATAGAATAAAACTATTTATTGAAACCCTCATGCATTCTCATTAACATCTAGACGGTGATGAGATGATTTCATCTTAATGATTAATTTGGACAACCTGGAACAATAGGGTGCTGGTGAATTAAGTAGAGATAGATTATTGATAAATAAACTCAATTGACAGTTCACCTACCATATATTTTCAGAAACATGATTTCATCTTAAGTTTTCAAAAAGAAACACAACCCTACTTTCCTAGGGCCTAAAAGTTGTGTTTTGGCTACTTGAAACTAAAGAAAAGAAACAAAGACTAAATAGGAACAACAGATCCACCCATCTAGACAAAAAATAAGAATCCTCCAACAATCCCAAGCACCTCCCAAAGAAATGTTTTTTTTTTAAGTATTTGATATACTACAATTCATCACAATGCATAATAATATAAATAATATAATATATAACTAGACACTAGTATTAAAAAAATGAAATTAAATTAAAAACAGACCAGGCTTTCAGGCCAGTCTTCAAAAGAATCCCGAGCCCAGCCCATATTTTATTGAGCTTTTTTAAAAACGGGCTCATTTGATAGTTTACCTATGTTATATTTTCAGAAACATGTTAGAAACCACTAAAGGGACCAACATATTTACTAAGAGTAAGTTATACAAATTTTTCACGAGTATAATAAAAAAAGAAGATTTAGGAAGATCAAAATAATTTGTAGTTGTGAAATAGTGTGTACCAACTGTATAGTTAGGTTGATAGGTTACCAATCACAACTCTGACTAACAGAGATGAGCGGAAGATAGAAAAGCATGAAAAATGAATTATTTGTTAGTTACTTACATAGAGAAGTAAGCATATACTATATGAACTTGAAAAATTACTAGGGCAAATAAGTTTTAAAGAGTGATTTCAAATCGGTTCAAATCTCTATAGATTTACCAAGGCAGCATTTTTTCTTCACATTTCACGTTATCAGATTTTGACTTGTCTTTCGAAGCATTGTTAACCTTCATGTCATATTTACTGTCAGCATTGTCATCTAAAGAAATTAAACCCTTGTGAATCGGTTCTTTCTTTTTCCTCTTTGTAGCTCTACTTTTTCCAGGATCCACTTTAGTGGACGGCAGAGTAACATTACTTTGAAGTTCTACTTCCCTGCAATAGATCATCAGACAACTTAGTAATGACCAAATAACTCATATGTAATAGAATAAAACTATTTATTGAAACCCTCATGCATTTTCATTAACATCTAGATGGTTATGAGATGATTTCATCTTAGCGATTAATTTAGACTAACTGGGACAATAGGGTGCTGGTGAATTAAGTAGAGATAGATTATTGATAAATAAACTAAATTGACAGTTCACCTACCATATATTTTCAGAAACATGATAAAAAGCTCTCAAGGGACCAACATATTCCCTAGAAGTATGTTAAATTATTAGTCAAACTGAAGAGTATGAACGTTAAGAGACAGTGATTTAGGGTAATAAAATGATTTGGCAATTATGAAATAGTGTGCATCAGTTACATAGTTAAGTTGACAGGTTACCTACTATAATGCTTATATCTTCAAAACAACAAAAGGAACCACCAATGTCCACGCCATAATATTTTATGGAGATTTAGATACGAAACTAGAGGGATATCACAAAATACAACTCCCTCTACATCCTAGTTTCAAAATGTCCAAAATACTTATTCTGAATAAATAAAATTATGTGAACCACATATCAAAGTTGCCACTTGCAATGAACCTGCTTGCAGTCGATCCAGAAGCCCCTTTTGCAAACATACATCAACCACCAATAATCACTATGCCTTTGACATTGATGAGAGAAAGATGGAAGTAAGAAACTATATTTTTAATTTCTCCACCAGCAATTCTTACATAAAAAAAGAAAGCAGATTTTACGATATGATATTTACACAAGAGTAGGGCTTGAGTTTTAACTGATCAATTCTCAGTAAACAAATATAGGACATTTTACTTAAAAGTTAAAACAGGCTTAAACATGTTCATGCCACTGGTATGCTAAGTAAATCCTGCAAGTTCCCAGAGATTTTTTGACTTCAAACAAATTTCAGTGCCAACGAATATACTATTTTCAACGTTAGCCTGTACAACAAAAAGAATATTTTAAAAAAAATTGTAAACTGACTATTCATTGTTTTGTTTCTGACTTTGGTCCTTTCACTCAGATAACTTCAGAATCACATTATCAGCTCAACTCTCAGTAGATTTCTCTGAGCAATTTATTTTATATGGAGGTTGAGTGTGTACCGATTATATTGTTAAGATCACAAGTGTCCAGAGAAACATTTTTCCCATTTGACAGAGACAAGAGAATAAGAGGGAAAAAGTAAAAAGTTGATTTTCTCCACTGACAATATGCCTGGTTCTTGTTGTTACTTATTAAGAAAGGCAAGCATAATATACTTAAAAAAAATTTACAAAAAAACAAGAAAACAAATTTTTAACAATGCATTAATTTAAATCAGTTCAATTCTCAGCACATTTCTCTAGGAAATTTCATTTCAAACAGGATTAAACCTGTTCATATCACAAGTATACTACGTAAATGCTGCAAGTTCCTAAAAAATCTGTGTCTTCAAATAATTTTCAGTGATGAGTCAGGTGCTATTTTTCAAAATTAGACAGTACAATCAAAAGAATTTTAAAAAATATAAATTTGAACTCACTCTTCATTTATTTGTTCCAGATTCTGATCTTTCCCTTCAGAGGACTTCAGATTCACATTATCAGACTCTGTGCTAACTTTCAGAGCTTCACTCTCAATCATGACAACTTTACATTCGGCATTGTCTGCTTCAGAGATTGTACCCTTGTGAATCATTTCTTTCTTTATTTTCTTAAATCCTCTAATTTTTTCACTATCCATTTCAGTGGAAGGCAATGTAAGATTGCTTGGAAGTTCTACTTCACTGCAAGAGAGAATCAAATAACTTAAGAAAGACCCAATGAATAAAAAAGTTCTTGATTAAAGCTATAAGTTGAAACCTGTATGCACTCTAATTAACATTGATGATTTAGTACTCTTTACTCGTTAATTTCAACAAACAGTAGGCATTAGGGTGTCAGCCTATCAAGTATAGACAGATTATTAGTACATAAAATAAATTGACAGTTCAACTATTTCATTTTATAATATTTCAAAATAGTAAGTTTAAACTTGTTCAAGTTACAAGAATAAGAATTCAGAAAGAAAATTTAAGGACATCAAATACATGGTGGTTGAAAACACTCATGTCAATCATGCAGTTAAGTTGATAAATTACAAACAATAAAGCTTATATCTTCAAAAACATAATAAATGTCCACAGCGATTTCAATTAAAACACAAATTATAAAACAAGAGAAAATAGAGATTTATCCCAAAAACATCAAAGATTAGAAGAAAATAAATGCATCCAAACAGCAATTGAAATATTATAATACCCACCTATGTGTCTGGATGTCCTTAACAACAGTGTCAGCTTTTGAATCTGAGTTAATAATACTATTGCCCCCGTCCTCACCATTCTTGATGCTGGCATCACCTATGTCATTAAGAACATTCATTTCCTGGTTTGCTGTAGCTTCACTCTTAAAAAGGGAAGAAATAGGCAAGCTATCTTCATTGGTCACCGTTATCTGGTCATTCTTATTTCTATCCAAAATCACATTTTCTCCAATGCTCTTATCATCATCAGATTCCATAATTTGATACTTCTTCTGTAGCCGTCTACGTTTTGGTTTTTTAAGTCGCGAGGCTTTCTCTTTAACCATCAATAATACAAAATATGCAAATAAGTCACAACAGAACTTAATAGTCGAGTATTAATGATGCATTTAAGAAATAATTAGAAAATCAACAGCCTCAACTCTTAAGGAAAAGAAAGAGATTTCAAAGGGATTTGTCATTTACAAAAGTTAAGAGTAGGAGAAAGGGAAAAAAAACGATTGGAAGAATTAAGAAAACCAAAACAAATTGGTTAAATGATGAACAAAACTACATTTGATAATAAACTAGTTATTTACGGGGGGATATTCCTTATAGGAGGGTGATTAAAATTTCATTTAATTGATGACAGTGCATATTTGTTTTACTGGTGAGAAAAGGAGAATATTTACAATTACTTCTTGGTCATCATATCAATGAAACCATTCATAAACATGCAAGTTTTTACACGTTACTGGGAAACTCAAAATGAAAGTTTTATAAGTTCAAGGAAATGGATAGATAATATAAAATAGATAAAACTCAATATATTTTGACACTTAAGTAAGGGATTAACTTAAATAATTAAACATGCCTTTGATGGAAATTGGTGATGGTGAGTAGACCTTTGGATCACCGTCATCATCAATAAAACTATCGTCATACTCATCATCATCACTGAAATCAGATCTCTCCGTTTCCGTGTTAGCTATATCTTCTCCGTAGGATTCTCTTTGGATGATAAAAAAGTTAAGAACGAAATCCCAACAAAAGTTCAGTGGTTTCACAGAATTTAAAAGAGCTAACATTCTTGTTCCAACTACTGATCCACATAACAAATAGTATATAAAAATCAGGAACAAAAAACACAGAAAAATTAGGTGATCCATGATACCATCTCATGATCAAGGATTCCAACATCTTACAATTTTCAGCTTCATATTCTTTAGTAAAAACATTTTCTCAACAGAAAAATCAAAACAAGGATACGACTCCTCGTTGGTATCTCTGTTCCGGCCACTACACACATAAAAACCAGACAGATGAATGCTCCTAGGCCCAACTACCGAGAAAATGACATCATCAACCTCCTCAAATTCCAAATTTAATTGCAATGATTCACTTGTTCCAGGAGATAGAGAGCAGATATAAACAGGGCTCTTGTTTCCTACATTACATTGAAGTGTGCTTTTTGCTGTCGCAGAACCACTCCCCATCCCCAAAGTTGCCTAAAAAATTTCAAAAGTTCATCACTAGTCCATAAATGAGGAACCTGAATCAAGTATAGCTCAAAATCTTTGTATAGAGCATAACAATAATGAAAGAAAGGAATTATAACAACAATCCAGCATAGAAGATGGTATCTTAAAATCATACAGAAGTAACAATTATCTCAAGTTACAGTATACCAACAGACACTCCAAAAGCACCAAACTATATTTATAGATGATCACAATTCTGGTGGAAGGAATGCATTACCAATGAAATATGGAGTCGTGGCTTCAAGTCATCACATTTATGAGCAAAAGGTTTTCCAGGTTTTACTTCCACTCCTGAGGAAAAGAAAGAAACAAAAAGAAACTCATGGATATACTCCAAACCAAAGATTGCCAAAAACAATAAAGTAGCACAAACCGCGAACAACCCATATAACTCAAAAATCGAAAAAGCCAACAAACAGAAACCCCGAGTTCAGGGTTTGAAATAAGAAAATGAGGTTTTATATTCTCATGAACAGATGTTAAGTCAGAAACCTCAAACATCGAAACAGAAACCCCGAGTTCTATGAACAGATGTTAAGTCAGAAACAAATGAAAGAAGCAACTCACCCCAGAAAGCCATGGATATACTCCATCGATGGCCAAAAAACAATAAAGTAGGACGAACCTTAAACATGAAGAAGTTGGGACATAAAAGAAACCGCGAACAACCCATATAACTCAAAAATAAAAAGAGCAAACAAACAAACAAACAAAAACTTCATGTTCTAGGTTTGAAATAAGAAAATGGATTTTGATATTCTTAATTTCTTATAAAATATAAGAACAGATGTTGAGGTCAGAGACAAAAGAAAGAAGCAGCTCACCCCAGAAAGCCATGGTCGCGAAATCTTCAGAAACCCTAACGAAGTGTGAAACTCCAAAGTTTCTTCTACACTCTATATATATGGTTCTTCGTTTCTTGTATTGCGCTATTTATTTATATTTGGCGGCTTTATTTCAATTTCATATGGTGAGGCACTGAGGCGAGAAAACCAGCTGGAGAGGCCCACGTGATTGATTGGCCACATTGACAGCGCTGATTGGACGATATGTTACACCGTCAGTCACACTAGCCTTCCCGAGGGCGCGGTAGGAGGGATGCAAACAGTCTTTTATTTTTTTGGTTTAAGTGCATTTTTGGTCCCCTAACTTTCGCAAAGGTCTCAATTTGGTCCCCTAACTTTTTTTGTTGCAATTTTGGTCCCCTAACTTTTGAAAACGTCTCACCATTGGTCCCCTAACTTTTTTGTTGCAATTTTGGTCCTCTAACTTTTGAAAACGTCTCACCATTGGTCCCCTTTTGGTCCCAAGTTAAGGGACCAAAATTGAGACTTTTTCGAAAGTTAGGGGACCAACAGTGAGACGTTTTAAAAGTTAGGGGACCAAAATTGCAACAAAAAAAGTTATGGGACCAAACTGAGACTTTTGCGAAAGTTAGGGGACCAAAATTGCAGCAAAAAAAGTAAGGGGACCAAATTGAAACCTTTGCGAAAGCTAGGGGACCAAAAGTGCACTTAAGCCTATTTTTTTTAAATTGTACCATCATTTTTAATTTTTAATTTTAAATAGGTCAAAATTAATTAAAATTGGGTTTGGGTATAGTAAGAGGGGTTAGTCTCCTGTCTCTTACATAGTGAATTTAAGGGAAATGGATCTATGCATTTTTGTGTATTTTAGGGAATAAAGGAAGAGGTAGAGAGAGAAAATGTGGGTTCCACATATTTATTATTTGGGTAAATTACACTTTGGTACCCTGTGGTTTGACCCTATTTCACTTTGGTACCCTGTGGTTTGAAACTTGACACTTTGGTACCCTGTGGTATTCTCCATTAACACTTTGGTACCCTTTGGAGCTATTTTGTAATTTTAACCATAACAAATTTTGCAAAAATTACATATTGACCCCAAAAAATTTTCAAAAAATTACAAATAGGTCCCTGGATACATATTATATAGGGACTAAAATGAAAAATTTAAAATTTTTTTGGGGTCAATATGTAATTTTTGTAAAATTTATTATGGTTAAAATTACAAAATAACTCCAAAGGGTACCAAAGTGTTAATGGAGAATACCACAGGGTACCAAAGTGTCAAGTTTCAAACCACAGGGTACCAAAGTGAAATAGGGTCAAACCACAAGGTACCAAAGTGTAATTTACCCTTATTATTTTGTGGGACTCACACTTTCTCTCTCTACTTCTTTCTTTATCTCTCTAAACTGCACCAAAAATGCAGAAGATGAGAATGCAGAGGATCCACTTCCGAATTTAAATTCTATCTTTGTAGAGGTATCTACTACATTCGGTACCAATTTGGATCTCTTATAATATTCTAGGGGAATAGTGTTAAGAGAGAAAGGAATAGGGTAGAGAGAAAAAATGTCAATAGGACCTACTTTCTCTTTTTATTTGTTACTTTCTCTCTCAACACTACACCTATAGTGCACTATAGAGAATCTAAATTGCATTTAGTACACAACAAGGTCTTGAATAAGGATATGAATTCTCTATAGTGAACGATAAGTATAGTGCTGAAAGAGAAAATAATAAGTATAAAGAGAAAGTGTTGGTAAGAATCTTAGACTTTTGACACTTTCTCTCTAAATGTTCATTTCTCTCTCAACACTCTACTTATAATATATTATAGGAAATTCAAATTCCCTTGAATAGGATTCTCATAAATAGAAGATATTTATGAAAACAAAAAAAAAAATAGGTCAAATATTCATATTGGTCCCAGAAGTGTAAGATTAAATATATATTGATTCTAAATGTTTCATTTATTTTAAATTGGTATTATATATTTGGATAAATTACACAAAAGGATCCTGTGGTTTAACCAATTTTCAAATAAGGTCCTTGTGGTTTGCTCCGTTAACAAAAATGGTCCTGAGGTATAATTCCGTCCAAGATTTGACGAAAATTTTGGCTAAAATACTATTTTAAGATTCTAAATATTAATTTTTATGCGTTTGACTCCCTATTTGTATGAGAGGACTTTGACAAAAAAAAAAAAATTTCGTAGTAATAAATGAAATTTCACCCTTACTCTCTCTCCCTCGCTCTCTCTCTCTCTCTCCCTCTCTCACTCTCTTATAAATCCTCTCTACAATCACGAACCGCAAATTCCTCTTCTCCTTCTCCTTCCCAAATCCACTCTTCTTTAAAGTATTTATAACAATAAATTTATGCTTTGCATTATTTTTCACTTCAGAGCAAGTCATCATTTCCCGTTTGAAAAAAACTAGGTACAAATTGAGATATTTTTCTGGACCAAATAAAGTTAAAAAACACCTTGATCGAGACGATTGGGAGGTTAGGCATTATTTGTTTTCTTAATGATTGTAACTTCGTGAACCTTTTTTTTCATGTTAGGTTGAATTTAATTATTTAAGGTCACTTCGGTACCAAAATAAAATTAATCACATAGTTTGAGGACTAAAATAAAATAAAAAATAGTTTGAGGACCAAAACAAATTAAAAATTAGTCTGAGGACCAAAACAAAATAAATTTTAGTTTGAGAACCAAAATAATTCCATAATTTGAGGACCAAAACAAAACAAAAAATAACTTGGGAACCAAAATGAAACTAACTTCTTAATTTGTAAATTATAGTTGGAACAACATTTGTAATTTTGTATACTCTTATACAAGATAATTTTTTTTTATTTTTTTAATTATTTGTATCTTATTCGGTATCCAATGGATGTCATATATATTTTATAGGTGGATTTGGACAGAGATATCCTAAGTATCTACCTAAATTGTCACCCCTATGTATGTAACGATTGTGATAGATAGATAAAATTATATGAAAAATTATAAATTATATAAGAGTAGAATTAGAAGAAAATACTTTTGACTTTTTGGGTGACCTTGTGTTGTTTGGTTTTGCTTCCAAAAACAAAAGTGAGTTCTTTACCAAACAAAAAACAAAAGTGAGTTTAGGTTAAGTGATATTTTTAAAGTTTTGTGTTTGGTTTTGCTTAAATTTGTATTTAAGTTTGTGTTAAGTGAGTTTTAAAAACACTATATTTTCATGTTTTTTTTAAAGGCAAAGGTACTGTTAGTATCCCTAACGTATGGAGTCATTTTTAGTTATACCTCAAACGTTTCACATTTGAGTCAATTATACCCCAACCCGACAATTTTTTTTTTGTTTTATGGTCCTTAAGTTTACATTATTTATAAATCCTCAATTCTCTCAAGAATTTTCTATCACACGAGTCCCTAAGTAATTATAGAACAATCTAAAATGATTATAATCTTTAACGAACTGGTCCTTGTAATTGAGAAACCCTGGAAAATCTCTCCCTTCTGTTTTTTCATAGTTTCGGTAACCACATACAAACTCGCCGGTGAGCCTTGAATACAAAGAAATCGAGCAGAATTACCAATAGTTCTAGCTCTCCTGGTGTTAACACAATCTTCGGTGGCAGTGTCGTCGTGGTTGTTGAAATTGAGAAGTAAAGTAACATCAAAACCCATTTGGAGAGAGAGGCAAAATAGAGAAGATGGGTGAGAGAGGCAGTTGTAAGGAAAGAAAAGGGGATGAGAATGACGTAATTTAGGGGAGACCAGAAATATGAGGACAACGACGAGAAGGACCATGTCAACGAAAACGAGGACAGAGTGGACAACAACGATGAAGTGTGCTGGTGATGTTTTAGGATAAGAGAAGGAGAGTTGTTAATGACTTCTAAGGACCTGTTTGTTAAATATGACAAACATTCTAGACTATTCTATAATTAATTGGGAGTTTGGGTATAATTGATCAAATGTGAAATGTCGGGGGTATAATTGACCAAAAAAAATATTGTGGGTATAACTAAAAATGACCACATACATTGGAGATACCAACATTACTTTTTCCTTTTAAAAAAAGTGATTTTTGGGAACTTATAAACTAGTTGATAAATATACTTATTATGATTACAATTATTCAAATTTGCTAAATTAAATCTCACATAAAACCGAATTTTTTTTGTTCTCCAATTTATATCGAGTTGATGAATTAGTTTTTAAATATTAAAATGCGAGTTCATCCATGTAACACAATTATTAACGATTTGGTCCCTAACTTAAAATAACGCTCCTTCCCCTACTACTCTTTATAATTTTATATATCTTAAAATTAAATTGATTTTACTAAAACTACTCCATATATATTTGTTTGTCTATCACTTAATGGACTTGGTTGTTGGAAAGTATCAAAATGAGTCAAAACTCGCGCGACGACCTACCCTGCCCGTTAGATAGGCTAGCTTTGGGTAGCAAAAAATATGTACATTTAACAACATACTTAGGGTCTGTTTCGGAGCCCAATATTTTTCAATCCAATCTCATCTCATTCTAGGATTGGATGAACAGTACTGGATTGGTCTTTTTTTTTTCATCATCATCTCATCTCATCTCATCCAAACTATAATTATAATAGTTTGGTATGAGATGATGTTGTGAATGAGATGATGATGTGGATGAGATGAGATGAGATGGAGGTTCCAACAAATACCAAACTATTACTGTTCATCCAATCCTAAAATGAGATGATGATTGGATGAGATGCGATTGAGATTAAGGGGTTCCCAAACAGGTGAGATGAACAGTAATAGTTTGGGAACCCCTTAATCTCAATCGCATCTCATCCAATCATCATCTCATTTTAGGATTGGATGAACAGTAATAGTTTGGTATTTGTTGGAACCTCCATCTCATCTCATCTCATCCACATCATCATCTCATTCACAACATCATCTCATACCAAACTATTATAATTATAGTTTGGATGAGATGAGATGAGATGATGATGAAAAAAAAAAGACCAATCCAGTACTGTTCATCCAATCCTAGAATGAGATGAGATTGGATTGAAAAATATTGGGCTCCGAAACAGACCCTAAGTATGTTGTTAAATGTACATATTTTTTGCTACCCAAAGCTAGCCTATCTAACGGGCAGGGTAGGTCGTCGCGCGAGTTTTGACTCATTTTGATACTTTCCAACAACCAAGTCCATTAAGTGATAGACAAACAAATATATATGGAGTAGTTTTAGTAAAATCAATTTAATTTTAAGATATATAAAATTATAAAGAGTAGTAGGGGAAGGAGCGTTATTTTAAGTTAGGGACCAAATCGTTAATAATTGTGTTACATGGATGAACTCGCATTTTAATATTTAAAAACTAATTCATCAACTCGATATAAATTGGAGAACAAAAAAAATTCGGTTTTATGTGAGATTTAATTTAGCAAATTTGAATAATTGTAATCATAATAAGTATATTTATCAACTAGTTTATAAGTTCCCAAAAATCACTTTTTTTAAAAGGAAAAAGTAATGTTGGTATCTCCAATGTATGTGGTCATTTTTAGTTATACCCACAATATTTTTTTTGGTCAATTATACCCCCGACATTTCACATTTGATCAATTATACCCAAACTCCCAATTAATTATAGAATAGTCTAGAATGTTTGTCATATTTAACAAACAGGTCCTTAGAAGTCATTAACAACTCTCCTTCTCTTATCCTAAAACATCACCAGCACACTTCATCGTTGTTGTCCACTCTGTCCTCGTTTTCGTTGACATGGTCCTTCTCGTCGTTGTCCTCATATTTCTGGTCTCCCCTAAATTACGTCATTCTCATCCCCTTTTCTTTCCTTACAACTGCCTCTCTCACCCATCTTCTCTATTTTGCCTCTCTCTCCAAATGGGTTTTGATGTTACTTTACTTCTCAATTTCAACAACCACGACGACACTGCCACCGAAGATTGTGTTAACACCAGGAGAGCTAGAACTATTGGTAATTCTGCTCGATTTCTTTGTATTCAAGGCTCACCGGCGAGTTTGTATGTGGTTACCGAAACTATGAAAAAACAGAAGGGAGAGATTTTCCAGGGTTTCTCAATTACAAGGACCAGTTCGTTAAAGATTATAATCATTTTAGATTGTTCTATAATTACTTAGGGACTCGTGTGATAGAAAATTCTTGAGAGAATTGAGGATTTATAAATAATGTAAACTTAAGGACCATAAAACAAAAAAAAAA
>QANZ01037847.1:14462-76347 GCA_003254925.1 Chamaecrista fasciculata | reverse complement strand
CGTTTTAGCCTATTAAATTGCACAATATTTTGAATCAATGATTATCTTGTGTTAAATATAATAATTTTTAGGTTGAAGGTTTCCTTTTAATTCACTTAACAATATCCTCGTTTTAGCATTTAAATTTTTTGAAAACCTTGTGTGGGGAACCCACTCTTAAAATTAAAGTCTGAGCAAACATATCTTGTATTGATGCTCATATCTTGTATTGATTGATTGATTAATCCTTATCCATCAACTTCGTAATTATTTTGTGCTAGGCCTATCCTTTTATTAACACTTTAATCTAGAATTCACCCTTTTCCATTGTGGTGTACATGTACTATATATCGAGCATGTGAATCTCATCATGTAATCTCAGCTTTTACATTATACTTATCAGCAATACGTCAGCTCTATGTAGAATTGGATTGTCTTATAAGAACAGCTTATCAGTCCCAAATAGGATATTTACAACTTATACTGATTTAACTCAACTTTATATCATTAAGTAAATCCAACAATAATCTCTTTAGAATAGAACATTGCAAAGTTAATTCAATTTTGCACTGGTTCCAGTTTGAAACATGCTTATTGGATAAGAAACTATGACACAAACTCATCCAAATATACACAAAAAAGCATTAGTTGATTTAAAAAAAAATTTTTATCCTCAGCTTGATGGCTTGCACAACAAAATTGGAATATAAATAACAATGTGTGAGGATTTTCAAAATGAAGAAGAGATTTAACTTGATGGATAAGGATTAATCAATCAAAAAATTAAAATTGATTAAGGTATTTTAGATGGATAAGGATTAATCAATCAAAAAATAAAAAGTGCATCTTGCAATGTGAGGGGTTGTATTTCAGAATTGTATACCAGAAAGATTTTCATCATTCTTTCCTTAAAAAAGAGAAAATTCATTTAAGCAGCAACTCCACATATATTATTATTTTCAAAATAGTAATCATCTTTCAAAATCACTTTTACATCACTCTTACAATTCTTCCAAGTTCTAAAATACAATATTTTATAGTTAGGTAATAAATGGCAAGCGCTGTGGATATAGTTAAGAGGTAGGCACATGAGTAATATACCAAAAATCAGCATATTCTATCTTGCTACTCCTGAACCAATCATTGCTATAAGTTTAAATCTCAACAGCCAAAGGCGCTCTACCATGACCATAAAACATCCACTAAATGGGGCAGCCTTACGAACTAATCCCCGATTTACAAAGGTATCTTTGATTACATTAAACAAGAAAATTACTTAAGTATTTCCTGTCACCAGATTCTATTAAAAATGTCATCATAATCTCACCACTATTTTGTATTGAACAGCTTAAGGAGTGCACACTCCAAGATAACTTGTGTCCCTCTATACCCAAAACCACAAGATATTTACCACAGAACTAGACCCAACTCAGTGTTACGCACAAGGAAATTTTCATAAAATGCATTCATATTGAACCTTGTAACATGGCCAGACAACTTCTCTCACCCCAGTCAAATAAAAAAGGAAACAAAGAAGAGTGTGACTGTCTAAACACTAAAGCATTAGAAAAAATACCACTCTAAATTTAACAAGAATTAATGATATGCTCAAAATAATGTTGAAGGTTGCAATGAATCAATGTTTTTGAATGACGATCTTTGTCAAATGCTGCGTAAACATAAGTTTCTATTTTCTTTTTCTAATGAAAAATAATAAACATAAACATGAGAAATAATTGTGTGCAGATACAAAATGATCCATTTACGAATACTCTGAAAAAACAAAATCTTGCACAAACATACTAGCAGAAACTCAAAAATGCAGAACTTGGGGTCAGACTAGATTGCAAGAAAAATTATATAGGCATCCTAACTTAAAAATGTAATACCTTCTCTACAGCTACTTAAAAGATTTCTCATCACTATCTCTCTGTCTTTGGTGTCACACTAAAACATGCACAAAGATACACATATCATTGTTTGTTCAAGCAACTTTGCTTCAGAAAACAACTTTAATGCAGATTATTCATTACTAAATAACCTAACTATGATGTACATTAAAACCAAATTATTGGGCAATTTACAAACACAAAACAAGAAAATGTAACATGCTTAAGAAGTCGTAAAACAAGTAAACTGAATACCAATTTATTTGTTTTATGTTTTCGTTGTGACTTGCAAGGAACCCATATTTCTTTAACATAGAATGATTTAACCAAAAGAAATAAATATAATTCGAGGAATTTTAAGCATGTCAAAAGATATATATTATCACAAACACTGCCATACTTTCCATATGTTTGTATCCAGATCCACTTCGTGCTTGCCTGACATATCAATGGCATCTACACTTACAACTGCCAATAGTAACAGATTACATGCGGTCAGAATCATTGTTATGATTTAAGAAACATCTTAATCATGAATAAACGAAGAGATCAAAAAGAATTTGCAGGAACTTCTAGAAGAAAAAAGGACCATGCTAACCATCACAAGGTAACGAAGGAAATGTCATATTTATGTGAATTGGAAGAGTTTCTCCCCGCTTCAAGTCTACTGACATCTGCAAAAGTTTATGAAAAATATAAAAGTTTTATAGATAATTTATGTGATCCGCCAAGTGAAACTGCCAATGAACACCAAGAGGTTGTACAACTCACCCAAGAATGGGAAATCATTTATAATTGAAATAGTGTGTGTGTGTGTGTGAAAGAGAGAGAGAGAGAAGAGAACAAGAAATCCTCCCAAAGCAATTAAAACGAACAAACAAGCAAAAACAAAACATAGCTCAAAAGATCTTTTCAGTTCCTTTAGGGATCCATAAGGGATTCTCCCGAAAAGAAAACCATTAGGTAAAACTCAGAGGAAATTTGATGTTAAAACTTCATTTTTAAAAAAAATATCTTGCATTTGTTCAAATCATGGACACCAGAACTTCACAAACCTGCAAAAGAGCAATCTGCCAAATGACTTTATACTCCTTAATAATCATGAAATCCATCAACTCAATAGCTAAAAAATGATCCCAAGCCCAACTTCCAATTGCAACATAACGAAACCAAATAGTCCATTCGAAAGCTTCCATTTCACATCACAATGCGAGATAAGATTACTTTTTTTCTCTAAACTCCAATAACATCTCACAAACATCAAATGAAATAGTTTTATTAGGCCTACTAGTATGAAGCAGACTATTTTCATTAATGCTGATAAGTACTGAAATCAAAGCAAAAATCTTCACCTTAGAGGAAGCCTTATTCTTCCAAATTGAAGTAAACAGTGAAAAACTCTACGCATTTGAATTCTGAATCATAACTTGAAAAACGTAAAAAAAAATAATCCCAAGAAATTCAAATTCCAAACTCCACGTCCTTCTATCTAGAAAATTAGAGGCAAGAAAAGAGACAAGGATTTCCAAAGACAAAGTAAAGGCCTTATCATTAACCTTCTCAATTTTTTACAATAGCATATTTGGGAACGACAGTAGGTAGTGTTGCTTGGTATCAATACAGCCCCAGATTAAACCAAGTGTGTTAGTGCTTCATACCCTGCAGCTGATTCTCCTTCTCACTAGTATGTATTCACTGTTTCTAATCATACATTTAACTACACAGAATAGAAATCTCCATAGATGATTTGGGAGTTGTCATGAAATTTCACTTCTTCTAAATGACTCAAACAAATCAACCAAACATAAGTTTATGCACTGAAAGTTTGCCTCAAAATCACTCCCTACTATTTTTCAATGTCTAGACTGAGCTATGTTTCTAAATTATCACTTAACCACCCAATTTGTTCAGAATTTCTGTTAGTCCAATTATCTGTACAAGGTGTTTAATAAGAACATTTGAAATAGTAAACTGCAACAAGAAAACTGCATCTCTAACATGAGCTAAACAGTATATTCATTAATCTGCTTGTAAATTAAACCTGAATAAAAAAATTGGAGAAAAAAAAAGAGAAGGCAAACCTGATGGACTGTGTAAGTTGTAAGATAATAACCCAGTTCATGCAGAAACAAAGTCGCCATTATGATTAGACCTATTACCGAGACTGCAGAGAGAAAAATCAAAAACTGATGAAACAAAATAAAGGGTGAAAATTACTAATATAATTGATCTGATAAACTTATAACACAAAGTTTGAAATATAAAAACTTATAGCACAAACAATATTTCAAGGAGTGCGATGGTAAATGAAGCCGCCAGCCCCAATCCTCTTCATTTTCAATGAGAAGGAAAGACGAGCACCGAATTATATGGTTCCTCAGCTATCTCTTTGAAGAAGGTAAACGAATCGAATAAGAGTAAAACAAAAACAAGATATTAGATCATTACCAAGAGCCCCGGACTGAGTTTTATGCAACAAGTGCTCTTCGGCACGAGGAAACGCGTCCAGTTTCTTAATGACTTGTCTCACACCCATCTTCGCCTTGTTATGCAACCAAATTCAGAGTTCACTCCTGTCATACCAAATACGAAACGAGAATAATGCCAGATTATTTGACGAAATACAAGGTAGCCATATCAAAAGAATAAACAACAATAACATGGAGACTCTGTTCTGAATGTTAAACAAGCAAAGAAGGGAAACCCACAATTCCTAACGGAGACTTTCTTTCTTGCCCAGATGCCGCGGATGGATCGGAATTACGAATTCTTCCTGAAAATACATGATTCAAGGATGAATCGAGGCTTGAAGAATTCTACCCAATAGAAAACTCATGAAAGAGATGTAAAATTAATACGACCCAGAAAAATTGATTGCAACGAGAAACTAAGAGTACCAGAGGAGGGAGACCGGAGAATCCAGCGAAGGAATTTTCGTGATTGAAGACTCCGGTCCACGGCGTTTCTTTTCGTGTTTTCTTCTTTCTTATTATTACCCTTTGCGAATTCTTCGTTATTTTTGGGACGCTGGCCAACTTGTGGCGGCCGAGATAAACGTCAATGATCGGACCTCTGGTCCCATAAATCACCAATGTATATTCAGTGTATAAAAGGAGATCAAAGAAATATGTATATATATAGCCCAAAGTGCAAGTTTGATCCCTCCTCGTTTCTATAAGTTACAATCCAGCCCTTTATCTTTATTTTCCTGCAATTTTAGTCCTCCTTGTTTTTTAAAAATTCCATTCTTTGGTCTGAATAACTAAATTTAGTCATATCTCTCTCGCTTGAAATTCAAATGCAATGAGTCTCGAGTTATACGTTGTGTTCAACAATTCATTTTTTTATCTATTTGGGATTGTGAGTAAACAAAGTCAAATTGATCTCCGAAAGTAAGTTGTTTGTTCATAATCAAACATGCGAATTTGGTTATATCTCTCTAGTTTCAAATTCGATCGCGACAAGGTCAAAGCTATGAATTTTTTATGAATCCCTTTTTTGTCCATATTGGAACTATTAGCAAATCCCTTTTTTGTCCAACAACAATCAAAGCTTTTTTGCTAACATGTTTTGTCTTTGCAGATTTCAACAGTTAGGTTATTATAAGATAAATCTTATTGAATAGTTTCACCAATAGTTTCTTTTTGTCTTCCCCTTCCCTGTATTATTAAGCTATCATCTATCTAGTCTACTCTACGTATCAAAGTTTTTAGAAGCATTCTTTGTGCATGATTAAACCACCTAAGGCATGCTTTGACCAACTTTTCTATGATAGGTCTCGATTCCTGATTTTATCCTTTCTAGTATGACCATTTATCCACCATAGTATCCTCATCTCAGACTCAATAATTCTAAATTTTTTCCCATGCTAACTTTTTATCAACTGGTAATATAAACCAAGAAAAGAGCTGGCGCTGACGTCAAGCAACCACCATGAGGGTGCCATCTTTGGGAAGGAAGCGACAACTCCCAAGGACGTCCATGAAGCCAGTCAAAGATACACCGCGATTGAGATCAATCAAACATTAAATGACCAAGATTGAGATCCTCCCCCCAAAATTGCAAGGATAATATCTCTACCCAAATCGAGGTACCTGCCTGATTCCTCTAAGATAACAGAGAGAATATCTCTCCTACAATCAAGGAACCTTCCTTATTGGGCCTAAACAATATAAGGCTGAGGTAAAAGGTCATTAGGAAGGTAACAACACTATCTCAGTCTAAATTGATTACTCAGAATATTAGTTAGGAAGAGAAACTTTGATTTATAGGAAGGTAACAACACTATCTTAGTGCTTTCCTTGTGGGTAACAAGCACTGAGTAAAGTAACTCTATAACTCAAACTAAGTTATCAAAAAGAAACTTATCCAAATTATTAGTCAGACCAACTACAACGTATACGAAAGGATCATAATCAATACATATCAGAATCTAAAATCCAATCTCAAATTCCTAATCAATATTAGAATTACAAGTTCTCTAAACAAGAAAATCTCAAACCCTAATATAAAACTATGAAAAGAGTAAAGTAAAACTCTCTAAGTGTAGAACCAAGCTCAGGCCACCTCCAATCCTCCTCCGAGTGTGGAATATAGCTGCTCATGGAGAGAAATATGGCTTCAACAAGCCTCCTAGCCTCCAAGATAGCCATGGATGAACGTGGGAGAAGAGAGTGGATGAAGGAGATGGTGTAAAGTGTGTCTCTAAGGCTGCTCACCTTTGAAAATTGCCCTAGCGATGGAAGATATATGATTTTCGAATCATCTCCAATTGGAACGGGTCAAATCCATCAAGAAAACGGGATTGGGCCTGATAATTAAAAATACTACACAGGAACTGTTGCGGGCTCACCAGTTATGTGTAAACTGGTGAGTAATTGGCGAAGTTCTCAAATTGCACCAAATAATTCTGATTTAGTCCCTGACTCATTTTCTTGTATCCTCGGCTATTCCTTAAGGCTTCCAATGCTTCGGACTTCATTCAAACCTATCAAAGACACCAAAAGCTATGTGAACTCTCAAGATAAAAAGGATCAAACAATTATAAACATCAAACCTAAGAGAAATCACACAACTAATTACAAAATAGTCCAATTAAGCACTAAACCGCAAAGTACCATATTCTATCATAAAAGATCTGATGAATCATGTTCTGGCCCAAGGGGCCTTTCCTGGTTCAGTGAGGAACTCCGGTAGTCAGTTCCTGCAAAATCAATGAACAGTGGGGAGGTTTCCCGCGATTCACCTCCGATGTTAGTAGAGAGTATTTGTGAGTAATCAGTCTAGACTAAGTTAGAGTGTTACCATAATTGACCCTTCCTTCACCCTTTTATAGTGTGGGCTGCGATCATGAGGGTCCGATATATGAGGGATCTAATATCCTACTGACTCTAGGAGAATTAGTTTAGCTCCAAGATTTGGGGAAAATATCTCTTGGCGAGATATCTAGGAGAATCTTAGATGAAACCCGCGATTTCCGGAGGCAGATCACGCGGGTATCTTAGATTAATTGAGGTCGACGTCCTTCAGGAGGACTCTGGCTTGGAGGTGGCCGCCCTACATGTGTAGGCCAGCTTTCATGGGGGTAGGCCGCCTACGTTGGGCAGCCTGCATAGGGGATGGCCGCTCGGAAGCGGCCAACTCCGCCTTTTAATTGATGCTTTCTGGTCTTTTCCTGATTTTATATTATCACTAGTCCCTCCGAAAAAATGTCATTATGTCCCCGCCGGTTGTGTCCCTACCGAGGTCTGGTTAAGCTATCCTGGGGGTTACTTTGGTGAAGTTTCGTTGGTTGGCATCCTTGGGGGCCTCTACAAATGCCTTGGTTATTTTTGTTTGAGGCTTGATTGTTGCACTTTTTTCCATCCTTCCATGCTTGGAATTTTTGTGTTTTTCCCCCCTTTTTTAACATTCAAACTTTGGACTTTGGGTTTCCCTTCATTTCCCAAAATTTCAAATTTTTAAGTTGTGAAGGGTTGCCTCCATTGCTTTAAATGAGAGTTTTTCTCTTTGCCTACCTCATGCCTCTCTCTTCATCCTTCACTCATACATGACTCTCTCATTCACAAGCTAGAGGATGGCAATACCAAGTAAACTCGGCGGCCATCATTTCACCATGAGTCTGGCGGCCATCTCCTTTGAACGAAATTGGCGGCCATCTCCTTGGATGAGACTGGCGGCCCTCTTTCCTCCATGACCGACAACCATCTCTTTGGACGAAATCGACGACCATCCTTCCTCCATGACCGACGACCATCTCTTGTGCTTCTTTCAAAATTTCGAACTTTTCCCTCCTTTTTTGCTCTTAGTTTCTCCATCCCACTTGCTTTCTTTATAAGTTGACTCTTGGGTGTGTGATTTTACATCTTTATCCTCTTCATTTGCTTTCTTCTTTTGATTGACGGCGCCAGTTGCTGAAGAGGTTCTCCTCCTGCGAAGTGGTCGCTGATTCGCCTTAGAGGTTGGTTTTTCACCACTTTTCATGATTGATCTATGTTTTTTACGGATGTTCTTGAATTTATGATGAATGTTTAAGAACTTAGGATGAATGTTCTTGAACTTACAATGAATGTACTTGAGCCTAGGATGAATGTTCTTGAACTTTTGATGAATGTTCTTGAGCGTTCTTCGCGGTTCATGAGCGTTCTTCGTGTGTTTTTCGCTGTTCATTGGCATTTTCTATTCATAAGATGGCTTTTGAATCGTACTGATTTTTAGCAAAGTCGTTTGTTATATGATTCTAAGATTATCTTGATTTTTTGACTAAGTGTTTGCCTCCTCCTTGCAGTGGTCATTGCCCCTACTGCCTTTTGATCGACGTCACCACCGACGAACGGGTAAACTCTTGGGCGGCCATCATGACTAACTCAGGTAAGCCTCCTGCTTTGTCTTTTTTGGCTTCTTCGTCCTCTCTTGAGGTTCTCGAGGGGGGTCTTCTGGTTTGTAACTGCGTTCTATTGCTCCTGAGCTTCCTCCCGACCCTCTTCAATTTGAGGGCGGCACTAGTACATTCGATGGGGATTTTCGCGAGTATGTCCACTTATTAGGTCGGGGTTACCGGCTTTCAAGTCAGCCATCATTTCCAATGCCAATGGATGGGGATCATGCCTTTTTGTAGGTGAAAAACACTTCTGATTCTCTTCATGAAGTGAGCACAGCCTCGATAGAGAGTGGCCACTTAGGTCCGTCTCTAATGGATAGGGTCAGATCCGATGAACCCCGAGATGGGGCTCTAGGGGCGTCTTCTTCTGGCTAGGCCACTTGTGAGGGGGTTGATCCGTCAGCACCTCGGGCCAACATTTTGAATGGCCATCCTCTTCAAGACATTGGAGGTGGTCTCGTTAAATTTTTGAAGTGGCCCAAATGGTTTCTTGAGTTGGGGCACCCGTTGGCTCGGTCCCCTGTCACTCGTGATTTTTATCAGAGTGTTTCCGCTGCTTACATTGAGGAGATTCGGTCCGAGCGTCTTTCAGTGGATTGGAAAGGAGTGGATTTAAATTTCAGCTTCATTCCTTCTTTTGGCGGAGTGAAGGAGAGTATCAAGCTTTGTCGTAGTTGCTTGACGGATCTTGAGGTACTTCAAGTGCTCAATAGGCGTCTTTTGTTAAATGGTCGTCGGAGTGGCTCTGCCTATGAGATTGCTCAATGGGATAGAGTTGTGCCATCAGTATTACATTCTGATAGGTCAGGATTTCTCCTCTATGAATGGCTTTTTAATGATTGGGATATCAGCATTCTTTTCCCTAGGTGGTTAATGGATGTTCTATGTCTTGTAAATGCGTGCCCTGTCCAGCTTAGCGCCAATGGTTGGAGGATTTTGAGGGCCTTTGAGCTAAAATGCCAAATTGGGGATGTTGAGCCTTCGGTAACGTTGTTCTTCTACTTCTTCCATCCCGAGTGTCAGCATCGGGGTAATTTGTCTATGATCCGTAGGCCATTTCGCCCGAAGCTTTTGACCAACTGCCCGAGTCATCTAAAGAACTAGAAGGAGAGGTTTGTCCTTATTCGCAGCCTCACCGGGGTCAAGCCTTCGTGGATCAGGGAACTTGATGATCGACCTATGTTTCCACAGAGTTGGGGGGAACCTCATTATGTAACCTTCATTTCCGATTGGTGTGATCTCACTGAGTCAGAGAGGGTTGCATCTTTGAATCTGACTAGCATGGAGGTTTATAACCCAGTTGGCCTTGACCACTCTCCCCAGGCACCTCGTACGCTTTTTCCTCTTTTTGCTTCTTTTTATTTCGTTTTGTTTTTAGTAAGTGTTTGTTTTTGTCCATGACTTTGATTGTTGCCTTACATTTCTGTTTTGTGTAGGGAGGCAAGTGACCAATTTGATGGCCGCCTCAAATAGGAGAACTGCTTCTCGTGCCGCCCCAACGTCCTCATCTTGTAGGAATGCATGCCCTGCTCAGTTGGCGCCCTCTGAGATACCTGTTATTGAGGCTTCTTCTGACCTTCCTCCTGCGACTGACAAGGGGAAGGCTCCCATGGCATTAAAGCCAAGACACCCTAAGAAGAGGACCAGATTTTCTGATGAAACATTGCTTCCAATAGATCTTGTTTCTGTGGATTTTGACCCTTTTAATTCCTTGACCCCATGTGGTCATCCGGGGCCATTTCTACGTGGGACCAGGCCATGGAAACCTTCAACAGTGGAGAGCTTAACCCGACTATGGTTGCAGCTCGTGCCTTCATTTCGGGTTTCCAGAGTCTTCATGCAGCGAGTATATCAAGACGGAATCTTCTAAGCGAGAAAGAAAAGCTGTCAAGAGACCTGTTTGAATGTTAGGATAAGATTGTATCTCTCCAGGGGGAGTGTGACCTGATGGAGGCCGCCCGTGACAAGGCCTTGGAGGAAGCGACCAGTCTTAAGAGGGACAATGGTATTATAGCGAACAAGAACTTGGTGTTGGATAATGAGGTTAAAAAACTTCAAGCTGAGTTAGATGCTGTCAACCTTTCAGTTGATTGGTGCTGTAAATGCTTCGACTATCGTCGCTTTAAGAACAACGTTAAACAGTTGCAGTTGCACAATCCACATTTGGATACCACGGGTATATGCCCCAATAAGTTTGTTTTTGGCGTTGCCATTCCTCCACCGCCTCCCACCTTTGGGACTATAGGTTGTGAATTTGGTGGAGATGAGGAGTTCTCGTGGTATGATGACAGGTTCAGGCCTTCGGGTGTTCCAGCGCCTGCATTCAGGGAGGTTCCCGATGATGAGCAAGTTCATGATGATGCAGGTACACTTGATGAGGATTAGTTCGCCTAGGGCCTTTTTATGCTTTTGTTTGTCTTAGTTTATTTTCATACTGATAGACTATTGCCTCTTTGAAAGGCTTGCTTGTATTATTTTGGATATCGTACCCTTTTTTGTGAACACATGATAGGGAGCCTGTTGTCCCTTGAGACATCTTTGTAGTGATAATTATGTTTAATTGTTTCATTTGCCTTACTTTCATGTGGATGCTTTCTTTATCTTTGTTTTAAAGAATTCTAGTTTGTGGCTAGTCTCCCAAGGGGTGTTTCCCCCCGCATGGGTTTTGGGTGTCATACCCATGGGACGACTGGGCGTCCATTCATCGTTGTTCTGGGGCGTCCCCCCAAGCGATGGTATATGGCGTCATGCCCATTTTTGCCTTAGCAACTCCACTTCAGTGCATGTACATCGCTTGAATGAAATTTGTATAAAGTAACTAAGAGTTTCAAACAATAAGTAAATGAAAAATGACCTAAGAGTCTTTATAATTTAAAATGAACATGTAAACATAAATGATTAAGAGTCTTCATAACCAAAGTGGTCATGTAAATGCAAATGACTAAGAGTCTTTAAAGGCTTCCTCAAGGGAAGTAGAACCTCAACTTGGAGATATTCCAGGAGCTGGGTAATGAGTGGCATTCTACTGTTTCCAATCGATAAGTTGTATGGTCCTTCCCAGTTCAGACCTAATTTCCCATGTTAGAGATTGACTCGGTTGTTTACGACTTCTCGTAGGACCAAGTCGCCAATTTTGACACTTCAGCTTTTGATGTTTTTGTCATGATACTTTGCTACCATCTGATTGTAGGCATGTTGCCTAATTTTTGTCATTTCCCTTTGTGCTTCTAATTCGTCGAGTGCTTGGAGCATGTGGCTTTCACTGTTAGCGTCAGGATATCTCTCATTTCGCTCCGAGGGTATTCCAATTTCTGATGGGATGACAACCTCGTGTCCACAGGTTAGGGCAAAGGGAGTTTCCTTTGTTGTTGCTTGTTCGGTATGACCAAAGCACCAATCCCAGCTCTTCTATCCACCTTCCTTTAACAGCGTTAAGTCTCTTATTATCCTGTTAGCCAGCTCCACTTGCCCGTTGGTGGCGGATGCTCAACTGAGAAAGTTTTGTGATGTATGTGCCACTCTTTGCAAAATTTTGGAATTGATGGCTTATAAATTGTCTTCCATTGTCCGTTATCAGGGTGTAGGGGATCCCAAACCTGGTAATAATGTTTTGCCAAGTGAATTTTTCGATGGCCTTAATGGCGATGGAGGCTTAAGGCTCGGCCTCAACCCACTTAGTGAAGAAATCCACTGCTACTATTAGGAACTTACAGTGGTAAGTTGCTGCTGGAAATAGATCGAGTATGTCCTTTCCCCATATGTCAAAAGGCCATGGGGAGGCCATTGTCCTGAGTTCGCTTCCCTTTTGTGGATTAGATTCACGTGTCTCTAGCAGCTGTCGCACTCTCTGACCAGATGCTCCGCGTCTTTAAGCATGGTGGGCCAGTAATACGCTGCTCTTTTTGCTTTCTTTTTTAGGGCAACCGGCCCTTGGTAGCTTCCACACATTCCTTTGTGTGTCTCTCTTAACACATAGTCGGCGTTTTCTAAGGAGACACACTTTAGGCAGGGCGAGGAGAAGCCCTTTCTATAGATGCTTCCTCCTCTTAGGAAAAATCTGCCTCCTTTTCGTATTACTTTCCAGGCTTCGTTCTTGTTATTCTGGAGGATGTTGTGCTCTAGGTATGCTATATTGGGATACACCAGTCTGGGGTGACGTCGATGGGCATGACTTCTTTTTCAGCGATGGATGGTTCACTGAGAGTACCTCTTATGAGTGATTCTCGTCCTCCCTTCGATGGCTAGGGCGTCTGCCCTTGTGTTTTGTTCTCTGGGCACGTGTGTGAAGGCGACCTTCATTTTATCTTGCCCGATTAGCTTTTTAGCTTTTCCACATATTGTGATATGATTGGTTCCTTAATGTCGTACTCCACATTCATTTATTGAACAAATAACTGGGAATCACTGTTGATTGACAATGTCTTGGCGCCTAGGTTAATTTGATGATAACTTAATGGCCCCTGTTGGGAAATCAAGGAACTCCTCTGTGTTGCAATTCCATAAGGATCCGCGAGAATCTGATTGCATATCCTTTATCGCTGATTTTATTTTGATAATTCACAAAAATTTTGTAATAAATATTTTTGATGTTCTGGAAAGTTGTATATTCGTATTAATTTGTAATTGGATGAATTATGATGAGTGCTAATTGATTTAACACGATTTGATCATTATTGAAGCAAGATCATAATCATATCTTGATGAAAAAGGAAACAAAATCTGGACAGATTACGCAAGACTTAAATGAAGATTTTTGTGATTAATCCATGTGCTCTTGATTAGGAAACTTGTAATATGACTTGATTAAGTGCTTTTTTTTTTATATATACTTGATTAAGTGCTTATTACATAATATCTTTGATTATAATTAATTTCCTAACTTATACTTTGTGTTTATTGCGAGGATCTATATATGGAAACATTTGATATCCTAATTGCCAGATCCTGACCAGTTTAATGCTGAATCCTGATGGAGCCAAAATGAAAATTTGAATTGAGTGGACAACAAGAATAACATTTATGAATTGTGGACGTTGGAGCTGATTGAGCATTGAAGAAAATTGATAATTCTTGATGACCTAGCCGTTGGAGCATTTGGAAATCAAAAAATTCAAATTATTTCCTTATAGAGCTCAACCTCAATGATGACTATAAAAAGAAGAAGACTTCATATGTTGAAGACTACTGAAACTGAGATATTCAAGCTGCTATTACGAGAATTCAGAGTTGTGTGCTATTACATGTGTTGTAACCCTTAGTGGGAAAATCCATTGTGGAATCCTTTGTGGAAAGAATCACTTAGTGTGAACCTACTCTTTGTGAGAAACACCATCTACTTCATCTATTGTCTGATTCGTTCGAAACCTTAGTGGTAGTAGGTTGCCTTCCTCGTTTGTTGTGAAACCCTAGTGGTGAGCCGTGTGTGGTTGCAAGAGGAGTGTATAGGAACCTTGGAGACTCCCGTGAGATTTGTGGGGACTGTAAAAGGGAGATTGTAAAACCTTAGGTGTGATCCTAATCTTAGGTTGATTCCATTGTATTGGTCGGTTGCCTACAAAGTATTAATACACGAATTCCCTTGCCATTGCTCGGGGAGTGGATGTAGCATAGAGAGACTTCCATATCAAGGCTTATACTCTATGTGAACCACTATAAATCGTGGTGTCAATCTCTCTATCCCTTAACTCTTTATTATTCCGCATTTTATATCTTTGAGTTAAGTGTTGAATAGGTGTTGTCACAAAGTGTTTGATAAAAGTGTTGTTAAGGAGACAAAACTGTTTTAAGGAAACGAACTATTTTTAGAGGAAGTGATTTGTTTCTAAGGAAGTGATCTGTTCACTGAAGTAACTGAACGCTGTGTTAAATAACTGAACTATTTCGTGAAGGAACTGAAGTTTTTCTTTAAGGAATTAACTTTGTATAATCTGTTTTGTTAAGGAAGTGAACTTTTAGTAAGGAACCGATTTTAAAATAAGGAACTCCTTAACAGTTTGCGAAAAACTTTTCAGATCCAATTCACCCCCCTCTAGGATCTCCTTGGTGCATTTTTCCTAACAGCCCCGATCAGGGCTTTATACTTTGCCTGGTTGATTGTAATTGTGAAGCAGATTTTTATTGATTGCTCAATGATGGCGTCGTCTGGCGATTGTATCACAATCTCGTCTCCTCTCAGGCTTTTTGATGACGCCCCATCGATGTTAACCTTCCATACCCACTCGGGCGGCTCTGGGCTAGTCATTTCGGCAACGAAATCCACCAGCGCTTGGCCTTTGATGGCCTTCCTCGGTTCGTATAAAATTCCGTATTAGCCAATTCTCATGGCCCAAGTTGACATTCTCCCTGCTACATCTGGTTGTTCAATAACTTGCTTGAGGGGTTTCTTTGTTCTGACAATTGCCTGCTATTGTTGGTAGTACTGCCTTAGTTTTTTTGTTGAGTGGAGGAGGGTGAAGACCAACTTTTCCAGTTGAAGGTAGCATTTTTCGGCGCCCACTAATGTTTGGCTAGTGAAATATATGGGGCGTTGCTCGTCCTGCTCGTCGAGGACTAAGACCGAGCTGGTAGCGTCATCAATGACACTTAAGTATATGGGCAAATCCTTCATGGGGATTGCTAATGTTGGCGGCGATGCCAGATAACTTTAAAGTTCGTGAATGCTTGCTCGCATTGGAGCGTCCATTCGAATTTTTTGTTTGCTTTCAAGGTTTTGAAAAATGGCAGGCACTTATCAGATGATCTAAATTAATGCATTTAACTGAATAAGTACTTTTATTGAATGCAAAGAAGGGGATGTGTGGAGACGAGTACATAATCCAAAAAATCGCAAAATAGGAAACTTTTAAAAAATGAAAGACTGTAAGTTAAATCGACAGAATGTAAAAGAAGAGAGGTGGAGCCCTAGAGGCGTCCATGGATGGGGCCTTAGGAGCGCCCATGATGCCGGCAGTCTACCTTGCCATGAACCTATGTAAGGGGGCAATCTGGCCATTGAGACGTTGAACTTCTTTCACCGTCTTGGGTGACTTTATCTCCAAAATAGCTTTGCACTGCTTTGGGTTGGCTTCGATTCCCCTGTGAGTGAGGATAAAGCCCAAGAATTTTCCTCCATTGACTCCGAATGCACACTTGTTGGGGTTCAACTTCATTCCATAATGACTTAGTTGATCGAAGACTTCCTTCAAATCATGAAGGTGGGAGGCGTCCTCCTTGGTCATAACGACCATGTCGTCCACGTAAACTTCCAAGCTCCGGCCTATGTTCTCTTTGAAGAACAAATCCATTATTCTTTGATAGGTGGCACCCGCATTCTTCAATCCGAATGGCATTACTGTGTAGCAGTATGTGCCCATATCAGTGATAAAAGAAGTTTTGTTGGCATCCATGGGATCCATTTTGATTTGATTGTAACCGCTGAAGGCGTCCAAGAAACTCATGGTGTTATAACCACATGTTCCGTCTACGAGTTTATCAATGTTAGGTAGAGGATACCTATCTTTGGGGCATGCTGATCAGCCCAAAAGTGAATAAGTTATTTGGCTTTCTTTTAATGTGTTTATAATAATAATATATTATAATTAGACCAATTAATATGCTAAGGGCAACACTAAGGTATGATGAAATAAAGTGGATAAAATAAGTTAATTAGCGTTATTTATTGTATTTTATAAATAGGTGCTACTTAATGGTTTATTCAGTGTTTCAGATATCCAAACAAGGCCAAACCAAGAAGGAAATATCATAATATTCTAGAAGATCGCGTTGAGCAAAGAATATTTCCGCGCCGCCACGTGGGCCGCCGGCTCAAACACGGAATTCACACGGCTTAGGAATATTCTGGAATATGACGTCAGCAGATAAGCTTCAGAAGACTCTGGATCTGTGCCGCCTCTTTGAGCCAGCGGCTCAGATTGGAAATCTCGCGGCTTAGAATAATCTGAAGTAGTAGAGTATGTTTTGCACAGCCACGATTCAAGATACGAAGATATAATCGAAATATCGCAGATATTTCCCTGTGGCGTTGATTCGGGCCGCCGGCGCAACCAACGGCCCAGAGGTGATTTTCTCCCCTTGACTTGCGGATCAAGCACACTACTCCACACTATAAATAGAGGTCGTCATTCTATGCTCAAAGCATCTAGAAACGAAGAAAACTCCAATTCTCTCTTTAGAATAGAATAGTTCTCATCTTAGAGCATGAGTAACTAAGTAGGTAGATACTTGAGGAGTGCCTCAAGGATGTGACTTGAGTTCACCATGTTTCGTTATTAAGTCCAGATGTTGATGTTGTATTTATGAGGTATGACTAACTCTTTCAAATGTACTTGTTAAAGTTCGTTATATATAAGTACTAGATCATATTTTGTTAAAGTAATGGGACCTTGACATTCCCGGAGTCTGTCTCTCTCACGATTAACGAAGTAGCTCTTTAGGGTTTGCTAAAGGGTGGTTTACAATATCTTATTTGCATATTAGGAGTGCCTTTGATATTTATATATGTTTGTTTATTGTTCCGATGTGACAATAATATAGATTGTCCCGAAGAGCTTTGATAAATAGCTCATGATTCCAGTCTTGGATGAGTTACCAATCCTAACTTGTATCCTCTCTATTGTTTGGTTGATTGTGTTTATAGTTTAAATGCATGTTCTAACATAGAAAAGTAATTGCATATTTATTATCTAATCTTTATGATGAACGAACCATGATAGTCCATCTCTAGGGTTTTCTCTCAAGTATTGTTTGACTCATTAAGATAAATTAAATCGTGACAACCCTCAAGAATAGAAGTTATAACCTTTGTCACAGTTCTCTTAGCCTCATCACATTGAGTTCCGCGAGAGTTCGACATTGGGTGAGCATCTATACTATATTTTAATAAATATAGTTATACTTGCGAGGCTCGAGTATAATTAAACTTGATTTGCACCAGGACACCTTACGACGGGTGTCCGGTCACATGCCTTGTTAAGGTCCATGAAATCTACACTCATTCTCTATTTTTCGTTAGATTTCTTGACCAACACCACGTTGGATAGCCAACTTGGGTATTTAGTTTCCTGGATGAAGCCGTCGACTAGCAACTTCTCCATTTCCTCTTTTATGACTTCCTGCCTCTCTTGCCCGAATAGTCTCTTCTTTTGAATGACTCCTGGGCGGCTATCCGTGTTGAGGCGTTGGCAGATTAGCTTAGGGTCTATGCCCGGCATATCCGCGGGCTTCCATGCGAAGACGTCTATGGAATTCCTCAGTAACTCGACCAGGGCGTCCTTTGTCTCTTTGTCGAGAGCTAAATTGATTTGTATAGTTTTTTCCATTCTTGGAATGAGCTCAATAGCCTCCAAGTCGCCCATTAGGGTGGGTCTTTGCAAACCCATCCCATCTTGAAAGTCCTCCACTTCACAATTGAGGATTTTTGCGTTCGGGCGCTTCTTTTCTTCTTCCTCTGAAAGAGATTTCCTTATGGCCCCCAAGCTTAAGGCATATTATTGCCTGGCAACCTTTTGGTTGGCCTTCACTTGTCCCATTCCTTCTGGGGTTGAGAAATTCATCCTGAGATATGCTGTAGAGATTACCGCCCTTGCAACGTTGAGGGATGGGCGCCCCAAAAGTGCATTGTATGCTAAGGGGGCGTCGACCACAAGAAAATTCACAACGTTGCATTTGGTTTTAGTGCCTTCTCCTAGTGTCATCAACAACCTAACTTTCTCTAGAGAGGTAATCTGGTCGCTAGTGAAGTCAGTTAGATTTTGGTTGTGCGGCTTCAAGTTTGCTGTTGAGAGTTTGAGGTGGTCAAAGCAAGGTTTAAACAACACGTCGTCAGACGAGCTTTGATCTACCAAGATACTCTCTACCAAAAAATTCGCAATCCAGGCAGTGATGACCATAAGATCATCGTATTACAGATTAACATCTTGCAACTCCTTATCAGTGCACACAATTGGCTCTACCCATTCCTCATGGCATAGATTGAAGTAATCCAGCTTGAGGACAGATTGGGTTACTCTGCTTCTTTTGTGAGGGCGTCCTCCATTGTCATTCTCGATTCCTCCCCGAGATTACATGGATTACTCCAGCTAGTGGAATGTCTTTTGGGGGTCGTCACCCCCCTTCGCTATTCGGTCTTTGCATTTTTCGACCATCATGGTGGGGTTTATCCCGATCATCCCTCCCTCTTGTCCGGTTTTCTTTTTTAATGAACTTGGATGGAAGGCGTCCTTGCTAGATTAAGTCCTCAATTTCGTCCATGAGTGTGATACACTCGTCAGTAGTATGCCCAGCATCGTTGTGGTATCTACACCACTTAGATGTGTCTACATTCCGTCCTGGTCTTTTTTGTCGTGGTTCCTTTTTCGGAAGCATGCCAGTTTGTCCAATTTCTTCTAATATTTGTTTGGCGCTTACCGTCAAGATGGTATACGCTGAATGGCACCCTTGGGGAGGCATCCTTGGCCCTCTTCGGAAGTCTCTTTGATTCTGTTGGTGGTCCCTTCGCCTACTGGGGCCACCATGACGATATTTCTTATATTATTGTCTTGTTCTATGTCAACAAAGCGTTTTCTCTATGTTTGGTCTAAATCTCCTTTCACGATGAATTCCTCTAGTCGAGCTAGTAGGTCACTCAAATCTTTTGGCGCGCGGTACACCAACTCCTTTTGTGCATGGCCAGGTCTTAATCCGGCTAAGAATGAATGTACAATGATTTTCTCGTCCATATCCTTGATGGTTATTAAGACCTTGTTAAACCTGGCAACGAAATCCCTCAAAGATTCCCCCTTTTCTTGACGTACATCGTGGAGGACTGCCATGGGTTGTTTGTAAACTTTGCTCGAGGCGAAGCGTTTAAGAAAGAGTTCCTCTAGAGTTCCTCCAGATCACTAAAGTAGTGAACTGATCCAGTTGGGATTCTAGCAAACCAATCTAGGGTTGGCCCTTGTAACGTTCCTAGAAACAATTTGCATCGCTGAGTGTCTCCTAGTTTTGATATTTGCATGGCAGCCTTGAAACTTTTCAAATGATTCTAAGGATCCTTTTCCCCTGTGTAGTGGGTTAACTTGTAGGGCATCTTGTAATTGGCGTCCATAAGGGCGGCTTGTATATGTGCCGCCAAGCCTCCATCCGCCGGGGGTGTCACTCTCGTTATTGCTATTGGTACAACAAATGGTTGCATTGGATTGTACCAGCCTGAGAGCGCCGCTTGTTGTTGGTTCGCCATCAGGGGGCGGTGCATGGTATAGCTGCCATATCCATAGTAGGGACCTGGTGGAGCCCATCCGTAGTAAGCATAAGGTGGATTAGGAGGGTACTGATTCATGACGGTGGAAGGACCGGCACCCTCCGCCCCTAGTTGCGTTGGAGCTTGATTCTACTTTTCTAAGTTGGTGGCCCAACCTGTTTTCCGTTTGATGAGGGGGTGTCTAGGTCTATAATTACTGCTTTCCCCTTATCCTTGGCTGGGACTGTGATTTTCCCAACCATGGAGTCTTGAAACTGTTGTTGAAGTGCAGAGAGATCCATGCCTATGGAAGCCTTGAAGGCCGCAAAGCCGTTCTCTTGAGTTGCGGGAGACACTCTGGCTGCGACTGGTGGTGGTAGCCTCGGTGTGTTGTTGGCGTTGTTCTGGTTGACGCCCGAACGAGGTGGTGTCGCCGCGCGAGGCTGGTTGACAGAGTTCGGGATTGGCTCTGTTAGGTTGGTTGACATAGCCTCCGAGTGTTGCTTCCATTCGATTCTCGTTGAGAGATTCTTCCATGATTTTTGCTGGTTCGAAAATTTCATCATTCAAGTTAGTGCTGATAAACAAACCCAATTTAGGGCGTCCATAGTTAGTGGAGCGTAACTCATATGAATGAGACTAAAAAAGGCCTAGATTATCACATGTAATTGAGATGCATGAATGGATTCGAAAAAATATGGACGATAGTACGCGTAAACACATAAATAGACTCGGGTAAACATGTGAGTAAAACATATGCATGAAATCAGACAATTATTCGAGTGAAAATCGTGGATGAACTCAAATAGTTGCATGCGTGATAATTATTGACGAACTCAAAACAATCAAACGTTTAAAAATCATGGATGATTTCAAACAATTGATCATGTGAATTTAAAGAGGTAGAGTAAGGGTGGAGAGAAGAATTTCTTCCCCACAAACAGCGCCAGTGATGAATCAAGTTCTGGCCCAAGGGGCCTTACCTGGTTCGGTGGGGAACTCCGGTAGTCGGTTCCTGCAAAATCAATGAACAATGGGGAGGTTTCCCACGATTCACCTCTTATGCCTAAGTTAGTAGAGAGTATTTTTGAGTAATCAGTCTAGACTGAGTTAGAGTGTTACCTTAATTGACCATTCCTTCACCCTTTTATAGTATGGGCTGCGATTAGGAGGGTTCGATATATGGGGGATCTGATATCCTACTGACTCTAGGAGAATCAGTTCAGCTCCGAGGTTTGGGGAAAATACATCTTGGCGAGATATCTAGGAGAATCTTATATGAAATTCGCAATTTCCGGAGGCGGATCACGGGGGTATCTTAGATTAATTGAGTCTGGTGTCCTTCAGGAGGACTCTGGCTTGGAGGTGGCCGCCCTGCATGTGTAGTGCGACCTTCCAACGGTTACTAGAAACCATCGCTAAGCCCGTTGGCCACGGTTAAAACCGTCGCAAAGGACCAAAATAACCGTCGCAAAAATCATTATTTTTTGTAGTGTACATAAGGGATGGCCGCCCGGAAGCGGTCAACTCCGACTTTTGGCTACTGCTTTCCGGTCTTTTCCTAATTCTATATTATCAAGATCATAAAGACATCCAATGGACTCCTAAATGAATATAAAATGCCTCAAAACATCATTAAAAATAATGATGAAATATGGTATGATCAATGATACAGTGATAAAATACTAAATTGTTTCAATTCACCACAAAGGTTGTTTTTTTGTTATTAAATTACATCTTTTTAGATATAATACGACAACATGATATTATCTTAGATATGATATAATTATGTTATCAAACAGCATATCAAATGTTCTGATTTTTAACATTATTATCGATTAGGATCAGAAAATACTACCCCTTGTATATTTCTATTTATGGTAAGTTTATTAGATTTAACTTTGTTTAGATTGTTTGAGTGAATATATATATATATATATATATATTTCTATTCTATTAATAAATTTGATCTTATTTTAGAATTTTAAACAATAAATCCCACGAACCAATATTAAACTTTTGGGAAAAGCTTCAATTTCGTTCCTAAACTTTATATTAACTGTCAATTTTGTTCCTAATATTTTTTTAATAGTCAATTTCGTCCCTAATGTTTCACATTTTTGTCAATTTTATCATTTGCTTTTACTTTAGCCAAATTAAAATGACAAAATTTACGTGGCTAATAATATGTAATATAAAATTGATAGAAAAAGAAATTCAAATTTTAACTCAAATTAAAAAATAAAATGCAATTTTTCGTTAATTTATTAAAAGAAGTTAGTGAAAAGATAAAATTGACCAAAATGTACATTAGAGATGAAATTGACTGCAAATAAAAGATTGAAAACAAAATTGACTGCTGGTGTAAAATTTGATGACGAAATTAATGCTTTAAAAGTTTCATAATTGGTCCATACCTATTGAATGTGGTCATATCTTTGTCATTACAAATTTGAACGTGATGAAATCGAGGCTACGACTTAAACTTGATGAGTTTTTTCTTTCCCTAGTTAGAGTCATTGACAAACAAGGTTAAATTGAGCATGAAATCAGGCTTGAAATTGGGTTGCTTGTTTTATGAATTTGGTAATATCTCTCTTATTTTAAATCAGAATGCAACAAAATTGGAGTTACAAATTACTCTTGACAATTTCTTTCTCTATCTAGTTAGAGTCATTTACAAACGAGGTCAAATAGTACTCTGACATTGAATTTGGTGGAAACATCAATATCAACTTTAAGAGTACTATTTGAACTTATTTGTCAATGATCCTAACTAAATAGAGAAATAACTCATTAAGAGTAACTATTGAAACTCTATTTTCGTTACATTCAGACTTAAAACGAGAGATATATAATCAAATTCATGAAACAAGAGACCCATTCTCGGCCCATTTCAACCTTATTTATCATTGGCTTTAATTGAGTAAAGAAAGAACTTATCAATTTTTTTTTTGGCCTGAAGAACTTATCAAATTTAAGTTGTAGCTCATATTTCATCATGTTTGAATTTTTAACCGGAGAGATCGATAAGACACATTCAATAGTTAGAAACCAATTATGAAATTTTTAGAAACATTGAAAACCAAAATAGAATAAAAAACATTATAGACCAAAACATTATAATTGGATTGCTTGTTTTTTTCAAAAGTGATGTAACTCTCTAAGACTGTTATTTTAATCTGCAGTAGGATTCTAATTTATTGAAAAGATTTGAATTGATTTTATGTGAAATTCCAATTTAGATCAAACTCTCAATTCCATCAACTTTCATAATTTATTCTCTTTGTGAATAATAATTCTTTGTAAAATTTTGGGAGGGTTTTTAGGAGATGACATGACAAGTTGGCATGAGAAGGCTCATTTACATATATATAACTTTATATAATATAATAGAATAGATTGAGAATTTTTAAAAGAGTGGGGTGAGATAGTCATTAAGAGGCTAAGAACGGAATCGGTGAGGGTGTCTTGAGTTAGATCAACCATCATAAGAAGTAGACAAAAGTACTAATTTCATCCACAAACTTTACACTAACTGTCAATTTCATCCCCAATTTTTTTTAGCGTTAGTTTCGTCCCCAATGTTTCACATTTTTGTCAATTTTATCCTTTGATCTTACTTTAGTCAAATATTAACGGCAGAATCTATGTGACTAAATGATATGTAATGTAAAATTGATAGGAAAAGAAAGTTAAATCCTAACTCAGATTGAAAACCAGGATGCTGTTTGTCATTAATTTATTGAAAGAAGTTAGTCAAAAGATAAAATTGACCAAAATATAAAACATTGGGGACGAAATTGACAATTAAAAAAGATTGAGGACGAACATGACAGTTGGTATAAAGTTTGAAGACGAAATTAATACTTTTGCCTAAAAAAGTATTAAACTTCCAAACCATCCTAAATCCCTAACTTGAAAGATTTAAAAAAAAATAGGCCAAACTCCAAAGTCCTATTTTGGTCCCTCAATTATCCTCAACATTCCAAATTGGTCCCTCAGTTATTTTTCGTTCCATATTGGTCCCCCAGTTTTCCAAAACTTGGCACAGTTGGTCCCTCAAACGTTTTCCATCCATTTTTTCATTAAAAAAGACAAAATTGATTTTTGACTATTAAAAGTTTGAATTTTTGCATTAAGAACCTTTTTCTCTATAATAGAACCAAAATGTAAGAAAGAAAAAATAATTGGGGGGTTTTAGTTTATTTTACACCAAATCTCTCTCTCTCTCTCTCTCTCTCTCTCTCTCATATTTTAGCAATTCCATGAAGCCGAAGAAGAAAAAGCACACAATTAGTTTTTGTTTTCTTAACGACTGATCACTGAAAGTGTCACCAACATTAGTGCAATTGTTGCATCCTCACTACCACCACCACTTTCTCTTCCCTAACCTTCGTGCCCCTTCGTCTCTCACTCATAATAATAATCCCTCTCTCTCGCTTCATTTTCTCTCCAACCCCCCGATTCTTCACTCTCTGCATCGTTCTACATCTTCCATGGTCTCTTCTTAACGCTACTGTTCACATTGTCGGCGAGATCGGAATCCGGATCTTGTTGGCAATGGTGGATTCCGGTGGTGATATCGGAGGTGGCGTCGGTGGTTTTCGTGATTCTCGTTCAGGCAAAGTTGAACGGGTACTGAAGAGAGAGGAAAGGGAGTAGATCGGTGACGAGGTGTGTGCAGGAATTGAGGATGAAGGGAGCGAGCTTTGATCTGTCGAAGGATTCGAGTGAGGGAGGGAAGAAGATGAAGAGCTCGAGGGTGGAGATGAAATGGAAGCCATGGAGTTGGTGTTGTCGAAATGTAGAGAGAGAGAGAGGGGTTGTTTTTTTGGTGTGAAATAAACTAAAACCCCAGTTATTTCTTCTTTCGTACATTTTGGTCTTATTATAGAGAAAAATGTTCTTAATGTAAAAATTCAAACTTTTAGGAGTTGAAAATCAATTTTGTCTTTTTTTTAACGGAAAAATGGATAGAAAACATTTGAGGGACCAACTTTGCCAAGTTTTAGAAAACTGATAGACCAATATGGAACGAAAAATAATCGAGGGACCAATTTGGAACATTGAGCATAATTGAGGACCAACAAAAAAAGAAGGTTAAAGTGCACTTTTGGTCCTATAACTTTGGCAAAGGTTTCAATTTGGTCCCATAACTTTTTTTGTTGCAATTTTGGTCCCATAACTTTGGCAAATGTCTCAATTTGGTCCCATAACTTTTTTTGTTGTAATTTTGGTCCCATAACTTTTGAAAACGTCTCAACGTTGGTCCCAATATTGATTTCCATCCATTATCTACCGCCAAAGATGATCTGACATATTGAGTTGGATGATGACGTGCAGTGGCGGAGCCAGGATCTGGTGAGAGGGGGGCCGAACTTTCATATACTATTTTAGTCTAAGATACAAAGTTTGATTCTTGATATGGGATGCAATTGCTGATGTGGCATAATTATAGCCATTGATGAAATTTATTGCTGAAAAATAATAAAAAAATAATAATTTTGTTAACCAATCAAAACTGTGTATGGAGTTACACCATGAGTTACATACGACTAACTTTTCCACTCGTCATTATTTTATTAGCTTATGACCATTGCATCCCATGTCAAGAATTAAAGTTTAAATAGTATTTTTTTTAATTTACCATTTAAATAAAAATATTTAATTAATATTTTATATAAAATTAATTAATTATATATTTAATTTCATATATACTTAAATAATAATTTATATAAACTTTAATATGTATCCATAAAGAATAAAATTAATTTAATAAAAAAACAAAAACACTTATATTAAAGATAATAACTTTAGCATCTGCTGAATTATGTCCGTTTTTTTTCCTTTTCTTTAGTTAGTTTTTCTTATAAAATAATACAGTTTTTTTTCAACATTTTCTTTGTAAATATATATATCTGCTCTCATTTCAAAATAATAATTAAAATCATAAATTTAAATGTTACAAATTAATGTGATAGTCTCAAACTTTTAAAAATTTGAAACAAACTGAAAATAATAATGAGTAGTTAAGTTAAAATGAGAACTTAATAAATTCATGAATTTAATTTACATTTATTAAATGGTAAATTAAAAAAATACTACTTAAACTTTAATAAATATTAAATCACACTTGAAGAGACGAAAGTATGATAATAAAATATTTAAGGTGTATATTATTACTAGAAAATAAAAATATTAGTATTTTTAATATTAATTTATCATTTTATTAATTAAAACGAAAAAATGATTTAAATACTGGATAAGAAAAAAGAGACAGGAAGGAGAAGTGGAAACAAATTGTTCATGTAAAAAAAAAAAGGGTAAATTCCACTTTGATACCTGTCCTATTGACTTGTACCACTTTAGTACCCTGTCCTTTCAAAAGTACCACTTTGGTATCTTGTCCTTTAAGCTGTTACCCACTTTGGTACCTAATTTAAAATTTCCGTCAAATTTTAACGGTGGAGGACCAAAAAGACAAAATTCTCAACTTTTCATCACCAATTTGTGATTTTCCCATGTTCATTCATTCACTAACCCTCCTCATTCATCTCTCTTTGCGATTATCCTCTGTTCGCGATTCATTAGTCAAAATCATGAAATCTTCTCATTCCACCTCCATTCATGAAATCGAACCTCATTCCACCTTCAAAATCGAAACCCATTCATGAATCGAACCCCATTCCACTTCGCCGTTCCAGTTTCAAAATCCTCTCATTCTCGCGATTCATCTGATAAATTCATCTCGCGATTCCGACGAACCCGATTCTTCTTCCTCCAAAAACCCGATTTCTGATGCTGTGAACCTAAAACCTTCGAACCCGTGAAGAAGACAAACGAGTGCTGCGGTTTTATTTCTAAACTATGAACTTGGGCTTCCGACTCGTCGATTAGTGTGTGCATTTGGTATCTCGCGAAGATGATGAGCGAATTGGGGATTTCGTGTGTAAATCGCGACTGGAGATGAACGTGTTCGATTTTGAATCAAGAATGGGTTCGATGAAGTTAGAGTGTTCGTTGAGATGATTTTGGTGTGTAATCGCGAATGTGTTCGACGGAGACGCGAATGTGAATCAAATAGTGATGAAAAATTGGGGATTTGGTGAATCTTTTGGGATAGCAAAGTGAAGGATGAAGAATGAATGGGTTTGGAGAGGTAGCTGCGAATTGTTAGGGTGGCTGTGAAACGCAAATTAGGTGATAAATTTAGGGAATTAAGTGAACGAATGAATATGGGAAAATTGCAAATTGGTGATGAAAAGTTGGGAATTTTGTCTTTCTGGTCCTCCACTGTTAAAATTTGACAGAAATTTTAAATTGGGTACCAAAGTGGGTAACAGTTTAAAGGACAGGGTACCAAAGTAACACTTTTAAAAGGACAGGATACCAAAGTAGTACAGGCCAATAGGACAGGGTACAAAGTGGAATTCACCCCAAAAAAAAAAAAGAAGGTGACACATGGACCGATTGTGATGGTTAGATGTATTTAAAAGCCAAGATTGAATTTTAGCGGATCCTGTTTCAATAGTATTGTAAAAATAAGAAAACAAAAAATAGAAAGACACGGATTCGAACAAAACGGCCTTGCTGCTGAACTTGCTCACCGTGCTTCCGAGTTTCGTTCTGCCTTCTCTCTGTTCTTAAAACCTTGGTTGTGTACGCTTTCTGATCCTGACCTAAACCAAAACTAGCTTCACAATGGCTCCCTCTTCTCCCATTGTTGCTGACTTGCTTACTTCATCAACAGCGCTTGAAATCATGGAGACCAACTCCCAGGTCTTCTTTCCTTCTCTCTCTCAATTCAACTCATTGTTTTCTTATGAACATCCATTGACATTTTTAATTTTCGATAGTTTCTTTGCTATTAACATGCGTTTTGATTGCTAATGGGAAGATTTCGTTTCACTGTTTAGTGTCTGAAATTAAAACTCTGAATTTTTGATATTGAATTGCAATGCATATCAATAGATGAGAGATACCAACTTTTTATTGAAATGAACATGTAACGTATGTAGAAAATAGTTTCGGTTTTAGTTTGCCATAGCCTCCCAAGCTACTACAAGAGGATTACTGATGCAAATCTCACTTGGTATTCTGTCCATAGCCATTCTATGTTCTTCAGAAAGCTTCATCTCGGAGAAAAGATAGAGCTTCAGTGGGACAGGTAAATTCTAGAAAGAGGAAAGAGCTATCTTCATCACCTCAAAGCACTAAGAAACTTAAAAAGAGTATAGCTGAAGAACCTGGTGGCCATCAGCGCCTGCAACTGCAAGTTGAAGCTTTTCACATTATTTGGTCAAAAATTGAATCCACCATCAAGGTTCTTCATACACCTTCTCTTGTTTTCTATAAGTCTTGTAACTAATTGCTTTTCAGTTCATGTAGTAATAAAGGAATGAATGCTTGTCATAACAGTTTATATAATCATGAGGCGTTTTCCTTTTTGATTCCTAGTGCTTGAAGAGGAAATAGAGAACAGTCTTATACTCTTATTCTTTCCACTGCAGAGTGTTTTGAGAGGTATCAATGCTAAAGTTTTTGAGGAAATACAACAATGGGTTCTGGAGTGCTTTAATGCTACTCGATCACCTGGAGAACCTAGCATTGCAAAGGCAACTTGGTCTTTCCCTGTTCTGAATAAAAGTACTCCTGGACAGCTATTCACTGGGTTGGTTATCACCAGTAAGCTATTTCGTTAACTTTTTCTATTGGATTTAATTATGGGATATTGTAGCATGCCCTTGTATTTCAATGATTGGTTGTTACAACTTACAAACCATTTTAATTGAGACAAATGTCTACCAATTTTGTCAGTTTACATAAGTTGCTTTTGTTTATCATATTATAGGTAGAAAGATGATATTAACATTCATCTTTTTAAAGGAAATTCTGTTTAATTTTTTGTTTAATGATGATTGGCAGAAAATATGGAGTTTGTTGATGATATTTTGACATTTCAAGAGCTTGGCCTTTTCTTGAAATCCCATGGTTGCCATGTGGCTATGCTATCATCGCTCGACTTTTCAACAAAAATTGGGATTGCTGGTTGCCTAAAAGCTTTGTTGCGAGAGTTTTTGGAGACAACTATTGATGTAGGCACTTCTATGTACTTATATTTAATTTATTCTATCTCCATTTAATGTGTCATTTACCTTTTCCCATTTATATTCTATCTTTTGGCAGTCAGCTGATGTGTCAAACTTAGCATCATGGTATAGAGAACAAGGAAACTACAAAAAACCACTGGTTCTAATAATTAATGATTTGGAAAGATGCTGTAAGTCGGTCTTATCTGATTTCATCCTTATGTTGAGGTATATATAAGCATCTTCTGAGTATCAATTTTTTTTTATGCTTGTGTATTTTAATTTGTTGTGCTTATTGGCTTTTCTTAACACTGGTTGAGGATTGATTGTGTAATTCTATTTCTTTTCTATCATACTTGTATTTAGTGACTGATGATTTATAAATGGCGACATTTTCTGGATGATATTATATCTGCTTATATGTCCTTCATCTGTTTCCCAGTGAATGGGTTACTAGGGTGCCTATCATCTTAGTATTTGGAGTTGCAACCACAGTGGATGCCCTACAAAACATTCTTCCATCACATGTTCTTCAGCATCTATGCCCCTGTAAGTTTATTTTTGGATCACCAGCTGAGAGAGTGGATTCCATTGTTGAGGCCGTTCTTGTGAACCACTGCACTCTATTTGGTATTGGTCATCAAGTGTCACTATTTCTGAGAAACCACTTCCTAAACAAGGATGGGACATTAACATCTTTTATCAGAGCTTTGAAGGTTGGTAATGTGGTTTTGGGTTACTATTATTTGTTTTATTTAATTGTTTTGTGTATAACATATATGACAATGGGGGATATGACTTTTTCTCTTGAATGTCCTTTTCGAGAATGCATATTTCAGATAGCATGCATGTTACATCTCTCGGTGGAGCCCCTGAGTCTCATACTTAGGCAAGCACTTGCTGAAGAAGACCAAAAAGTGGGATATTCTAATCTCTCTTGTAATGATTGAAGTGTATTTGCATTGCTCTTTCAAATCTGAAGTTTATATTATGGTCACATTCCTTAAGTATCACATGAAAGCTTAAGCTTTGTGGTCAATCATACATTGATATGTCACTCAAGCTCTTTTAACTGAGGGATCCAGAGTTATTTATGCCTTATTTGTTTGTTAATATGTTTATCATTTCAACATATGGTATCTTTGATGATAATGGTTTTTTTCAAGCTGCTGGCGCTTTTGTCCAAATTTCAACCTGCTGGCCTTTTTGTCAAGTGGCTTGTTAAAGATATATAGAAGTTTCTGACTACATAAAACCTCAAACTTTAAATTTAGCTTTTGAAAAAGATGAATTTATTACATGTCATCTAAAGTTCAACCCTGCAAAAAGTATCAGAATTTAATTGTACTTTGAAATAAAAACTTTTGATAGATGGGTGTTTTTGAAAGATTTTATGGGGAACTTCAAGTGAAAGAATTGAGCCGTTAATAGTAGTCACGTTTAGTTTCAGTGCATTTAAATGTAAGTTTTCCCCTGGAATTTTTTAGTGATATTTGGTTTCCCATATATCAGTAAACCCACTACTTTAACAGCCAATGACCTTGGAAACATATATATTCTTTTCTTGGAAATGATCTATACAACTATAAGCAAAGGAAAAGGTAATGACTGTAAATGTAGCCTGGAAAACCAATAGTTCATGTTGGCTACAGTTTCTACTTCAACAAATGGGTTGATTGGTGCGTCAAATTTTGCAATTTTTGGTGGAATAAAATGAATTTACTACTGTGTTAAGTCGCTCAAGTAAATATTCCATTATTTGCTCCTATGCTTTTTTAATCAGATTCTTTCCTTGAAGATTTTTTTAATTTTTTTAATAACTTCCGAGCCATATGTTTTTGTTTTTGTTGTTTTAATTGTTCGGTCATGACTGGGTTCTCAGGATGGAAAATTTTCATTTGCACCTGACACCATGGTGAAGTATGTGCAGGAACTGCCCACTTGTGCGAGGTACCATAGTTTATGAATATTTATGTTTTATTTATTTTAAAATTGAGAATTTGCTGAAGTGAGATGATGATGATGTTACCCGTTGTTACAATTGAACTTAAGGAATCAAATGGTTGATCAGACTGGAAAGGATTTGGCTCAGGGAATGTCAGACTTGGTTACAGTGAAGAAGCTATGGAGCACTGCAGTCTTGGTAAGATTTCAGTACTTATTTTTCTAGTTCCTTCTCGTCTTTTACAGAGTTACAATATATTGTTGAAATTTGATGGTGTGGTCCAAGTTTGTGCGATAGTGTTAGGCTTGTATATGAGATAGATGGAGGATGCCATTTGTCTAAATAAGTTAATTAATTCTAACATTCTTCCTCATAATATATCTTTGAACTTTTTCTTATTTCTCTAATGTGGGACTTTTTGGTATTTCCAAAAATATATAACAGTAAATTATGGGTTATATTAAAAATAAAAATAATTAAGGTAAGCAGAGAGAGAATGACGATAATGACTGGTGAAAGAAAGATATATTTAGAGTTCTCAATGGTTCTTCCCTTTTGAATTATGCCTCAGTGGCAAAAAGTCCATTGCCTTAGCCTTGTTAGAGGCTGTGTTGCTTGACTAGTGAATTTTAACTGAAAGAGAAAACTTGTAAGAATTTTATACCCTTGTGATCTTCATGGTAAGATATTTAATTTGATAATCTGCTGATGTCTGCTCAATAAACTTTGCTTAAGTTGGAGTTTCATGATAGGTTTTTTATTTTTGTTCAGTGCCTTTATGAAGCTGCAAAATATAGCAGAATTCAATTGCTGGACTTGTTTTGTGAAGCACTGGATCCAGATTTATACCAATCAAGGATTTCTGGTTGTCATGTTGGTAATGGAAATGACCGTGGCTTGTCCTCATCCAATTATTCTGTCTTTCAAAGCAGTAGTTTTATATCCCAGATAGTGAACAAAGTGAGGTAATCAGAATGTTTTTCCTTACCCAGTCTTGAAAAATGCACAAGTTGGCTCAAAGATATGTCTTATTGAACCACCCTCTCCCCTCCCCCCCCCAAAAAAAAAATAAAAAAATAAAAAGAATGTTTTTCTATTCTCAAGAAAAGGTTGTTGGTCCCCTAAAGAGAGAATGAAGAAGGGATGGTAGATAGAACAGAAAATAATTCGACAACATAGGGAAAATGGGAGGTACAGAGATGGTGATGGCAAAGTGAAAATTTGAATTTTCAATTTTCCTTAAGAAGTGCAAACTAAATAGTACAAGAATCCTTTATTTGGTAAACCCTACTTATAGTGTTTGAAGCCTGGATTTAATCGTAAAAGAAACCACAAGCTGAACCTCCCCCAAATAATTGGAGTAGAATGCCTATCAGGCTATCATTGATCAGAAACAAAATAATAAATCCACAAAGGCTGTATTGATAATCATATGAAGTAGAATTAATTACCTTTTGCGTTTTTCAACCATCTATGTTTGTTATGGAAATAATTATGCTTATTACATAGGGCCTACTTTTTTTTTTTAAAGTTATTTTACTTTACTTTAAACATCTCTACAGTTCTAATTGGAAATTGAATCAGGGATCTCCCCTCAGCAATGTTACTTCAGTTGATTAAGAGTTGGGAAAAACTTACTGCTGATGTTCCTGAGGTATTTTTATTCTTGTCAATTGTGAAAATTCTTGGTACTTTAAAGTTTAAACTTTCAAAAGAAAGGAAATTTAAGGTTCTTTAAGTTTCTGAGTAATATGGATCCAATTGTTGAATGTGCATGCTTTATCTTGAACGGGCACTGCTTGGGCTAATGGGAAGGAAGGCATAACGGCTTTGGACACAGAGGTTGTAAAGGGTGGGGCAGTCGGATGGTCGTATTTATATTTAGAGTGGCTGTTTGTGGGAAGGAGGTCAAAGAATATTCTAAGTTAGGTTCAAGGAGGGACTTGACCCCTCGAAAGGTCAAGGTATTGTTTATATTAGGGGTTTGTATGCCTGCTGTCTTTATCTGTATTAATCTGTTCTCTAGTGTTGGAATGTGTTTTTTTACAGTATTTACTATTTAGAAGATAAATAATACTATCCAGCAGAGGGTTCTAACAAAGGCTAATCCTAATCAAGTCATAGAATGAATGCAAATGTGCAATACCGAAAGATAAGGAACCTAAAAAGGAGATCGACCTATCTACACTTAATTGCTTATTCAGAAACAAATTCTCTAAAAGACTAAAGTCAAAGCGATATTTTATGAAGTTGATTAGTTCTCTTCAACAAAAAGCTTGTATTTGGCAAGATTGCAAGGAGCCAACATCACCTCCTTATGTGAGTATTACTTTACTAACTGGAAGAAATTAAAGGCTTTCCCTTACAGCCTATGGCAGCCTTGAACCAAAACCATTTTCCTAGTTGTCCCCTACCAAAACCTTCCCAAATACATGATAAAACCCTTCCATATAGATAACAGTCCTGTTAATTCCAAACTTCCCCAGATACCATATGAGCTTGTGAAACAATTGTCAAAGTGGGAGATAGATGAAAGAAGAAAAAGCTTATGCTATTGGTGTGGAGAAAAGTACTCCCTAGATCCTTAATGCAGATTTTTCCAATTGTTCAAACAATGGTGCTTAAATGGGCAGGAGAGGAAGAGGAGGACAGGGTTTAGTAGTCACTAGAAGTTATTTACTGATAACTTCCCGTTGTTACTACCTAAATACCCTTAGAAGCAGTATAGATGACAGGGTTACAGGGCCTTATATTTCTTTAGCAACTAGTTCCATTAGCCTTTTTTCCCACAAGAACAACTTAGTGGAATGAATTCTTACTAGTTTTGAAGCATCTCAAGGGTGTACTTGGGCATGGTTTGTTATATAGCAACCATGGTAACAACCAAACAACCTAATTCAACGGTTTAACTATGCTGAATAGGTTTGGTCTCCAGTAGACTGAAGCTCTACTACAGGTTATCATGTCCTTGTCAGTTGAAATTTAGGCTCAGTTCGTTTCCGTTTTGATTATAATCTGTTTTGATTATAATCATAATAAACATGTTCGTTTACGTTTTTTTCCTGATTCAATTATAATCATGATTCTTAAATAATCAAACACACTCAATTACACTTATACCCCTATACATAAACCTATAATTACCTATACTCTAATACATTCAATCCCCAATCACAAAGGGCAAAATGGTCTTTTACCAGAATCTGGGACCATGTTGTACATAATCATTGTGACCTGGGGCTGAAATGTGAATTTGTGCAAAATTTTTCATTCTGAAATTGCAAATACGCCCTAAATCCATCGACACCCAAATAGAGTTTGGCCTTCTGCATCGCGTCTTCCATAGCCCGTCGACGTTGTGCCCTCCGCCGCACCGGATTCTTCCGCACGACCGAGCAAGGGTGGCCTGTCTTCCAGCAAAAAGGAGGGATTGCACAGGGGCATTAGCTCTTGGGTAATTCAACATCGCCAATTTCTTCTGTATCTCCTCCATTTGTCTCGCAGCCATATTCCCCGTCAATTGCTCAAATTCCCCTTCTGTGTCGCGAGATAGGAGTTACCTTTACAATTTACAGTCAGAGTTGAGAGACAGTAAGGAAAATGAAAGCAAATCAACCTCAATTGTTGAATTTTCCATTTCCTCTTTAATCTGTGCAGTGTAGTGTGGTAGAACTCATAGAACCACAAGCACTACCGGATCTCGAAGAGACAGGAGGTCATCGGNTTTACTAACTGGAGGAAATTAAAGGCTTTCCCTTACAGCCTATGGCAGCCTTGAACCAAAACCATTTTCCTAGTTGTCCCCTACCAAAACCTTCCCAAATACATGATAAAACCCTTCCATATAGATAACAGTCCTGTTAATTCCAAACTTCCCCAGATACCATATGAGCTTGTGAAACAATTGTCAAAGAGGGAGATAGATGAAAGAAGAAAAAGCTTATGCTATTGGTGTGGAGAAAAGTACTCCCTAGATCCTTAATGCAGATTTTTCCAATTGTTCAAACAATGGTGCTTAAATGGGCAGGAGAGGAAGAGGAGGACAGGGTTTAGTAGTCACTAGAAGTTATTTACTGATAACTTCCCGTTGTTACTACCTAAATACCCTTAGAAGCAGTATAGATGACAGGGTTACAGGGCCTTATATTTCTTTAGCAACTAGTTCCATTAGCCTTTTTTCCCACAAGAACAACTTAGTGGAATGAATTCTTACTAGTTTTGAAGCATCTCAAGGGTGTACTTGGGCATGGTTTGTTATATAGCAACCATGGTAACAACCAAACAACCTAATTCAACGGTTTAACTATGCTGAATAGGTTTGGTCTCCAGTAGACTGAAGCTCTACTACAGGTTATCATGTCCATGTCAGTTGAAATTTAGTGTTTTGGAAGTGTAAAGCACATGCTGTCTAACTCTAGTAGTCAAGTACAGAATCTGAGTACAGGGCTGTGAAACTTGGCTTCCAGTACCCAAAGGCTGTGGAGTTAATGTGCGATAACAATCAGCTGTTAATATGGCTCTGGATCCAGTGTGCTGTGAATGAACAGAGCATATAGAGATTGATTGTAACTTTGTTAGAATTTGATAAAGGCAGTCTGTACCAAGCATGGACATTAATTAGCTGATTTTTTATTTTCTTTTACGAAATCTGTCTGGTGTCCTCAGATCAAATATAATTGTGGGTGATTTGAAGCAAGCTTGGAGCATACCATAGATAAGCTCCAACTTGGGGGGGGGAGAGAGTTGCTATTGAGTTAGAAATTCTGTGCAGTTGTTATCTCATTTGTCATGTCTCTTGTAGTTAGTTTCATTATCAAGCTCCTTTATTTCAAGTAGTGTAAATAAAGGAGGCAAAAGTGCTGAAATTGATTTCTTACTTCAGTCCCTATATTTTGTGTCATGTACTTGTTTTGCATATTCTGTAGGAATATTTCTACCATCTCATTTTAACACTTTTTCACTATCAATTTGTTGTGGCAATTTTTCTAGTGTGGTTAAATGACATGAGCTGGCAATGGCCCAAATCATGTACAAAATTGATTTCTAGTGAAAGCTATGACTTAACTGTGTTCTGGATTATTACAGATTCATGACAAATTGAAAACATTGCAATCTTCTCAAAGATGTGAAGATGGAAAAAGGTCAAGCAAGATTTCTGTGGACATTTTCAATTAGCATTATTGTTCATTCTTTCTTGATATTACATTCATACTAGAATAAGTTTAATGATGGATTGTTTTGTGACATGCCTGTTTTTCTTTATTTGTGGTGTAAATTAGTCCTCATGTCTGTAATCTTAATTCAGTTTTCGAAATCTGAAATAAAAGTCTATAGCTCTAAGACTTATAAATGAGATAAAAGACTTGTGGTGAAAAAATAAGTAAACAGTACCTAAGGTAATCTCTGAAATCTAATATCCTGAAATAAAAAGAAATAGTAATAACAGTATTCCTAAATTAAGCTATAAATTATAGCTTAGATATTAATTTACAATGAATAACCCATATCATTGGCCATATCACTCTAAATATTTCCCCCTTCATTACTTACTCTATCAAGAGAAGACCTGAGGGTGGTTTTCTTAATGATAAGAAGGTTTTATTAAGAACTTAGGGCAATCTTGTTTGTTAAAGAAATAGTTACTTTAGTGCACCTAAAGTGAAGGTAGTATCTTTGTTTGTTATAGTATTAGTATAAATCATTGTTCTTAGAACCAGTTTGGAGTTCGGACTAGCTGGTCAACCAATTTAGCTAAAATATGCATTCTACTTTAAACTTGCCATGGTATAGTTTAGCAGTCTGCACACACTGAGCTATTAAATTGCTCATAGAATATGGAAAAAAAAATAGTGGTACCTGATGAGATTTGAACCTTCACCTATTGAAAGGTTTTACTATCACAGTGCATGATTTTTTTTTATATATATACTTATAATGTTTTATTTTTTGTTCCACTAACTTCTATTGATAAATAAAATCAATATGAAAAATATAAACAGATTATTTTAAAATATATATTACTTAAAGTTTAAACAATATTCTTTGTAGAAGATTTTATGTAAGTTCTAATAAATGAATTTGAAGAATTATTTGAAATTGCTAACATTGATATATATTATGAATCAAAACCCAAAAGAAAAGAACTTGCAACCAATTGAAAATGGTTGTTAATGTTATCTAGAATGTGTATTATACTACATGAAGCAATTCCATGATTGGTCTGAATTATACAACACTAAAAAAAAAGTAATGGCTAATGTCATGTTGGATCATGCCCCTTCAGGGACATCCAATAAAATATATTATGTTGGATTGTGAATTTCTTTTATATGAGACTAAGTTATTTAGTTATGTTTTAAATATATTAGTGTGTGTGTGTGTGTGTGTGTAAATATATATAATATGATTGGCTTGACCACAATCGAGCACGAAAACATAAATCACTCTCTCCACTTGTTTAAAGACTGGTCTAGTTTTAAAAACATACTGACATGTATACATATATTGGTTTAAAATCAGAGCTATAGACACAGCCATTGAGTTTTTTAAATAATACATTTTATTATTGGTTGAAAATCAGAGCTACAGACACAGCCATTGAGTTTTTTTTTAATAATACATTTTGTTTTTTTCCCTTTACTAATAACTTCTGTTCTCTCTATTTCTCAATGATCGGTATCTCCAACAGTAGCTAATTTTCAAGGGTAACTAACTAACTATTTTTTTTGGGGGGATTGATATTTATTACTATGTTTATTTTCAGGAGACATGCATCCAAGATTTCATCAAGCAGTGAGAAGGACTCAAGAATCTTGAATTCACAAGTTGTCACATTTATAAATTGCTTAGTTGGGTAAAGTTTTTCTATCACTACTGTACTTGCATTACTTTTATGGAATCTATATAAATTTGATGGGATCAATTTCTGTTTATATGACAAATGCCAGATGGCATGTAATAGGTATCTATGAATAATGGAAAAAATATAGACACTATTAGCCTATGAAGACAATGAATTTTGACTAAGTGAAAGTAATAAAACAATAAAATTTATTTGTTTTCCCATGTCATACATGCTTGCACACATCTTTTTTCCCCCCTTTATTTTCCTCTTTTCTTAAAAGAAAAAGTTGTAGATGATTTAATTTCTTAATCAAGGCAGTAAATAGTTGACACATACTTAGATTTCGGACCTGCAAGTTTTGTAGTATCCTGAATGCTAATATTTTGGATGAATTTCTGAAAAAACCAGAAGCACTGAAACTACAATAGTATTATTAGCATGTATATGGTTGAAGATGAGATATATTCTGATAGCTTTTAAATTCATTTCACACTAATTAAATTGTTCTTGTGCCTAATGGCCGTGCTGTTGTAATCTGCCAATGTTTCAATAGTGCTCAACATTATTATCTATTGAATGAGATCTGATAGTCTTGTAATTAAGAACTTCCCCCTATTAACTAATATTGATTGAATACAAATCAATCTTTCATTGATATGGATGTTGGCAATACGATCTACAATAGGAATTCTGATCCAGCACTGTAGTTTGTAAATGCATCTCATCTCATAAGATGTTATTGCATTTTGTTATAAATGTCTCATTTTGACCTTAACATAAAAGGCTTCCTCCTCACCGCCAAAAAAAAAAAAAAAAAAANAAAAAAAAAAAAAAAAAACACAAGGCTTACTCATGAACGCATTCATTTTGTTTTTGGCCAAAATGCTAATATAAAAATTCCCAAACTTTGCTTAATCATTTGTGAAGTAAATGTAAGTAACTTGACTATTGTCTTCACATATTGCTTGCAGTTTAAATTAGAAAGAAACACTTAATCTTTGTTATTTAGCTAACCTAACATTTACTTCTTACTGATTAACCTTTTTCATGAAACAGGAGCTATTTGAGGCCCATTGAATGCATGCCTTTCCATGAAATTTTCTGCTTTAAGAATGTTGACAGGCTACAGTTGGTAAGGTTTCCAGTAATTTTTCTTACCAATAATTGAACCTTCAATTTTGTTTTTGTCACATACATTACTATTATGCACTGCTAGGATATATCCGCTGACTAATATGCAATGGCTACGGTTTATGACACCTTTTCATCAAATGTTTTATCACGGCTTCTTACAGACCCTACTGATGCTCTTTTAAATTTAAACTAGAATATGAATCCTCAATTATTTTGTTTGGAACGTTATCTTGTTCATATTTTCTGATAACATGCACAAAAAATATGAGGGGGGAAAAACAGAAAAACTGTTTGTTATCTTTGTATTTTAAATAACTGTTATCTGGGAAACTGGACTGCTATTATGACATTTCCATACAAATTGATGGCTAAGAATTTTGTGTGTTTTTGAATGTATGTGATCACCTAAAAATTAAAAAAAAAATATTCACTCTAGACTAGGTAGAATTAGATGTGGTGGGGATTTACTTCTGGGCATAATGCATAGCGAGAAAAGCATACAAGATTTATTCCAAGACTTCAAGACATTTGAGCAAGTTAAGTAAAATTAACTCCTTTAAGTCAACATTACTATTAACTCCTTTGGTTCAGTTTGTGCAGTTTAGAGAGAGATAGGAAGGGGTAGAGAGAGTAAGTGTGGGCCCCATACTCTCTCCACCCCTTTCTATCTCTCATAAACTGCAGAAACTACACCAAAAACTACACTTTAGAGGATCTAAATGTAAATTGAAGTTAAATTTTTAAATATTTAAATTAGGATCACTCAACATGTTTTCTCTCTTTTTTTTTAATTATCAGTTTGTCATGAGAGCTATAATTATAGACAATTATGTGGGATCATTTGAACTTGCTTTTGTTAAACATTTTATGTTGGCCACATTTCTGGTCTTCCATCCCATGATTAGATGGAATTATTCCAAGGAATAAATTGGTGGGTAGAATATAGAATTAGGTGGTTTTATTGCTATAGAAAAAAAAGGAAAAAAATACTGATACTTCTATTAACATTTTGGATTTGGTTTTGATGGTTTGGAAACATAAACAACAAGTAGATTCCTGTGTACTTTCATACAGCTGGTATTCCTTTCATATATATATATATATATTAGCATGCTGACTATATTTGAACTCCTCAAGACCTCAACAATTGATTTTTTCTTGAACGTTTTACTAACTTCTTGGTTCCCAATTTTCTTAGGCTTTGAGTGCAGATCCAAGAAGAAGAATTCAAGTTGATCTTTTGGAGTTCAATAAAATTTTAAGGTGCAGTTGCTGTAAAAAGAGTCGCAATGCTCTATTGCCATCCATGCCTGATTCCTCTATTTTGTAAGAACATCCAGTCAATGGCTTACATAGCAATTATTAGAACTGGTTGATAGTACTATTTTTTTTTAAAAAAAAAAGTTTTCTGGTTAGCATATATGGCACTATTTACAATAAAAGAAAGGGTGTAAAAGAGTGAATTAAACAGCTAAAAGGGGCAGTTGTTTTCCTCAAGTAATCGACCAAAATAGAAGAGGCTATGATTAAATTTTTTGAACAATCCTCATTTATAGCTTTTTATATTTAGAGTTGAAACCTAATAGAATAGCAAATTTAGTTATTAAAGCTCATCTAGTCTAAATTATATAATATATCTTGATACGAAATATATGAAAGGGAATGAACAAATTACTAAAGAATATAGGGTAATCTATAATTCTAGCGCCATTGGAAACCTGAAAGTTAGATTGGAAACGGTCTGATCCCCTGAATTTGGTCTTTGTAGAAGTTAGGTTGTGTTTGGATGAGGTAAATTTGCGGGGAAAAGTAAAATTTGAAGATATTTAAATTACTTCAACAAAATTCTTTATTTGGGTAAAAATTCTTGGTAATTCAAATTCCATGATAATCTTATGAGGTATTTTTGTTGGATTTGAAAAATTCTCCGACTTGTCTTTTTTTGTTATTCATTACAAAAGCATAAATTTCAACGATGACATAGATTGAATACATAACATCTTACTTCCAAACACAGTGCATTCATTTATATCTTGACCTTATTTTCTATTTATTAAAGTAATATATATCGTAGTTTTGACTTTTTCTATTCACCATTTTTAGTTTATAGCTTCTTTAAACAATAAATTTTAAAATCACTTTTTTTTTATCAAAGTTAGATTATTTCAATTATTAAGATTTAAATTGTAGTAATTTTAATTCTTCATTTGTTATCGAAACACACCCCAAGTGTTCTTATACATACGTATATGTTTAAATGAGTTGATGCTTGTGGAAAATCGTAGTTCTAAGTCTAACTTCTGAAGACTATCTTTTTACTGATATATTAAAGTTCCGAAGAAAAGGCAGCACATTTCAAAACTTCAATTGTAGCACATTACCCAAATTTACAACACTGCCTTTTTTTTTTAACCTAAAATGGGGTACATGTGAATATGTTATTTGTAAAATCAATTATGCTAGCTTTTTGTTTACCTTACTCATTAATGCCATCGACCTTGCAATGTTATGCCCGGCCGGCCACAAAAATTTTCTGAATTTCATCCTACCCAACTCACTAACTACAGTAGTGAAACACCTTTCAATCCGTTTTACTCTCTAACCACAAAGTTTTGCATCCATACAAGAAATCCTAGTTCTATCTGCCAGATCTTGTTCTTTTGTTAATACTTGTTTTTTTTGCCAGAGCGGGAATAAAGAAATTAAAAATTATAGAATCGTTCTCTTTCTATAGACATAATCCGTTACTTTCCCTGTGTCAAGCCATGGTAGAAATCTTGTGGTAATTACTTTCCCTATCTGCAAAACAATTAAGTTGTGCTGTCATCCTGCCTTATTTTCTGTTTAGTGGTTTTTAAAATGATTTTAAAGTTCTAGGTCAGTTTCAGTTTGCCCATTATATATGGTATATGAATAATATATTGCAGCTCTTTCTCTTTGCTTTATTTTCCATGCGCTTCATGCATGTCCATCAAAATCCTTAACCTTTCTTTGCTAGAGCACGCTTTTGCAAGGCAATTAGAGAGCTGCAGATCACAGGCCTACTTAGAATGCCTAGTAAGAGACGTGTTGATTTTGTTCAGAGAGTAGCCTTCGGACTTTGACTACTAGAGTGACCAATGTTTGCTCTTCTCTCACATTTTAAACTCTTATCTAAAGTATAATGTATTCCAATGTAATATTATTTTCTCAACCCAATCAACGAGTAAGCAAAAATAGGAATTTGGTCACCATGGCACTGAACCATAGTGGAGACACGTTTGAGGTGGATCTTGTTTTCTTCTTCTCAGCTCTTATTGTTGGTACGATTTGCTTATGCTTTCCTGATTAATTTTAGGGTAAATTACACTTTGGTACCTTGTAGTTTGACCCTATTTCACTTTGGCACCTTGTGGTTTGAAACCTGACACTTTGGTACCTTGTGGTATTCTCCATTAACACTTTGGTAACTTTGGGGTTATTTTGTAATTTTAACCATAATAAATTTTGCAAAAATAGCATATTGACCCCAACTTTTTTTTAAAGTTTTCATTTTAGTCCCTAGATAGTATGTATACAGGGATCTATTTGTTATTTTTTGAAATTTTTTTGGGGTCAATATGTAATTTTTGCAAAATTTGTTATGGTTAAAATTACAAAATAGCTCCAAAGGGTACCAAAGTGTTAAGGGAGAAATACCACAGGGTACCAAAGTGTCAGGTTTCAAACCACAGGGTACCAAAGTGAAATAGGGTCAAACCACAGGATACCAAAGTATAATTTACCCTTATTTTTATGATATTTATTTTTTGGGATTATGGGGGTCTTATACACTTGAGAGTGTGTTTCAAGATCTCGTCGTGTTTCCTACACAAGCTCTAGACGGCGTGTCACTTACATGCTTCTCCACAACAACTCTTGGTGTTTGATCCACACTAACAGACTTCAGTTTTCGTTGATTGAACACATAAGCCAACGGCAACACGACTAGAGAGAGAGAGGCATGTGGTGTAGACTCGTAGTGGCGCATATATGACATGAGAAATGAAGGAGTATGTATGTGCTTGGAGTTCCATACAAGAAAGATGATTTGTAAGGGCTGGGGATGGAGTTGAGGTCGCTGAGGGATGTAAATACAGAAACACAGATTCTTTTAGATTTCATTCAGATGTATACTTTTTTTTTTTGTTACAAAAACAGNCTCGTCGTGTTTCGTACACAAGCTCTAGACGGCGTGTCACTTACATGCTCCTCCACAACAACTCTTGGTGTTTGATCCACACTAACAGACTTCAGTTTTCGTTGACATGAGAAATGAAGGAGTATGTATGTGGTTGGAGTTCCATACAAGAAAGATGATTTGTAAGGGCTGGGGATGGAGTTGAGGTCGCTGAGCGATGTAAATACAGAAACACAGATTCTTTTAGATTTCATTCAGATGTATGCTTTTTTTTTTTTGTTACAAAAACAGTAGATTAAAGGGAAAAGGCCACAAAAAAAAACGGGAAAAGGCGAAATCTAAACCTAGAGAGACCGTAGGAGAAGGAGCATTGGTGGTGAAACAAAAACAGGTGTGTTTGGAAGATGAAATTTCAAATATTATGGAATTTTAAATTCTAGGAATTTGAATTACTATAATTTTCGTGCCAAGGCGGACTGAGTCAATTTTTTCAGGCCAAGGCAGATTGGGTTGAATTTTTCATGCCGAGTCAAATCAAGTTGAATTTTTCGGGTCAGAAATATTTGACTCGGTCTAGTCCGGCCCGAAAAATTCGACTCGGTCCACCTCGACTCGAAAAATTTGACTCGGTTCGGCCTAACCCGAAAAATTCAGCTCGGTCCGGCTTAACCCAAAAAATTGGTGTCAAATTATCGTCTTACACACGTCCATGGAGAAAAAGGAGACTGAAAGCAAAAGGTCTGTGGAAGAATTTTATAAATTCCACCTCTTAGGTGAAATTGTAAATTCCACTAAAGAATACCATCTCAAATTCTAAGGAAGATTAAATTACCATTATTCTTGTATCCAAACAATACATTTGGTTTGATGGTTATTTAAATCATTCCAAATAATATTTTTTCCCCAAACTTTACCTCATCCAAACACACACTAAGTGTCATGGCATGATTTGATAATGAAACCTGCTTAAGTAGAACTTCCAAGTCCCTAACTACCGGTTGAAGGATCCTAGGAGAAGAGGCCTAATTTGCCACCTGCTAGATATATCTCTCTTATTTTAAGTTCGATTGCGACAAAATTGGAGCTACCAGTTGTATTTCCAATTGGGTTCGTTGGAAAATGAAGTAAAATTGGGCCTGAAATCGAGTTCGAAAGTGAATCTCTGATTTTATGAAGATGATCATATATATCTCGTTCCAAATTTAAATACAACGAATTAGAGCTATGGATTACTCTTGAGTCTTGATGAATTCTTTTTGTCTCGTCGGGACCATCAACAAACGAGGTTAAATAGTACTCCCAAATTTGATATTGGTATTTTGATCAAACCCACTTTTGGAGTACTATTTGACATCATTTGTCAATGACCCCAATTAGACAGAGAAAACACTCGTCAAGAATAATCTATAGCTTCGATTTCGTTACATTCGGACTTAAAATGAGATAGATATGACCAACTTCATAAAATGATGGACCCACTTTCGGGCTCACTTTCAGACCCGATTTAATCTCATTTACTGACAACCCCAGCTTGGCAAAGAAAAAGAAAAAGCTTAAGAATTTGCTCTACTAGGGTTTCGATCTAAAACCACAAACGTCATTTGGAGGGGTTGCCACCGAAAACCTCTCCTCCTATCTTTCTTCCTTTTTTTCTTTTTCTTTCCTCTCCTATTTGTAGGAGTGTCTCTCCCTTCTTTTGGCGAAGGAGTTCTTCCCTCAAGTAGTGAGGGATGTTCTATTTTTTATGCCTACCTGGAAGACTTCAAATCTACTACCAGATGAAGCAAGATGATGATGAAGAATCAATCTTAGAGAAGATTACAAGATCTGGTGAAATCCTTCAAGATCAACGTAGTAGATGAAGAATTGGACTACTATCGGGTGGTGGTTTTAGCTCGATCAATGTCCGGTTTGTGTCCTTTGTTATTGTAATAGATGTGATTTTGCTAGTTAGTTTTTTCCTTTTTATTTGGTCTTGTGTTGATTTGTTGTATCCCTTTCTTCCTCTCGTGTTGCTTGAGGTTAGATTTTTTTGTGTCTTTCCGCATTTATTTTAGTATTGGTTTCCTTGTGGAGTGTAGACCTGGAGTGTGTATCAATTTCTTCTTCTGTCTACTTGGTCTCCCACTGACTAGGGTCAGCGTGAGGGTGCCCTTGTGTTGTTTTTTCTGGGGTTTAGTTACCCTTGTATTCTAACAAAAAGGAAAGACTAATTGTTAAAGAGATATGACCATATCCAATAGTTAAAGACTAATTGTTGAACTTGTTAAGAAACATTAGGGACCAAAACAAAACTTTTGGGAAACATTAAGGATCAAATCGAAATAAATAAAAATATTACGGACCAAAACAGAATTTGTAGTATATATTAGGGATCAAAATAAGTTTTTGAGTGCCTACAACTCACCTAAAATAACATTAAGTTGACCATTTTTTCCTGCGATAAGCTAGTCCACTCAAAAAAAATATCACTCATTTTTATAAGGTCAAAGGGCTATTTTAGTCATCAATGTATGCCCTAATGTTCATTTTGGTCTTTTATATTTCAAAATGTTCAAATTGTTCCTAAATATTGGCAAAATATTTCACTTTGGTCGCAAACTATTGAATCTGGTTATATTTCTCTCGTCTCTCATTTCAAGTTCAAAGGACTTATTAAGAGTAAATTATAACTCAGAATTTGTTAGATTCGAACTTTAAGCGAGAGATATAATAAATTTTGCTTGTTTGACCGAGAAACAAGCGGTTCACTTTTAGGAACAATTTGACCTCGTTGGCTGATGACTCCAATTGAATAGAGAATGGACTATTTGAGAACAATGCGTAGTTCTGAACTCGTCACATTCGAATTTGAAACGAGAGAAACATGTCTATATTCAATAGTTTAGGACCATAAAAATAGTTGATGCTCTCTTTCTCCCTCGCGCAAAACGCTCTCGGTCTCCCTTGCGCACAGTGTCACCTGACTGTCGTCGTTTCAACGGCGATAGCCCTCCCTTAGTCGTTTTGGTATGTTTTTCTGTCTCATCCTCTATTAGGGAGGTTTGTTTCTTCCATTAGAGAAGTTTGTTTCTCCTTTCATTAGGAAAGAGTTTATATTTTCTCTAGTAGATATATATATATATATCTCAAATCTACAAGTGGAACTCAACATCAAAGAAGGAAACAATTAAGAAGATTGATATCTCAGAGAGAGATGATGAGTGTATTAACTCTTGATTCATCTTCTAAGTTTTCTTTATCTATTTTAGAAATTTTGTAGATCTGATTGTATTGGAGATCTGGATCTTATTTTTTGTCTTAGGTGCGTTGCATAAGATTTTCTTTTCTTTTCTTATACTATTGTAATTTACAACAGCTTGTAATGGTTTCTGTGGAATGTAAGACTATGTTTAAATGAGTAGGTACTTCGCTTTCATGTTGTATGACCTTGTGCCATTTTTCTCATGAGTGATAGTTATGCTTCTGACAAAAAAAAAATACATTTGAGTCATAAATGAAATATTTTGTCAATATTTAGGATTAATTTGAATATTTTAAAATATAAAAGACCAAAACTAACATTAAAACATACATTTAAGACCAAAATAACCTTCAAATCGTTTTCTAATTATGCTCACTGTAAACACTGTATTTTGCTCGGGAGTTTTTAGTAATTAGATGAAGTTTTTATTTTATTTTATTTGGTAAATAATAACTTTTATCTTAAAATGTTCAAGGGTTTTTTTTAGGGTTAGGGTTTTTTGCAACAAAAAAGGAAAGAACATGATTTAATGTGAGGGAGGCCGAAATTAGTGCAATTTATTGCAAGAATTTTGATTTTGGCAAGAGTTTTTCATCATTTATGGGTGATGTTTACTGATTTATTAAGCAAAGTTTCTTGAGGGAAATAAACATGGGTTTTAATTCAAATAGACAAAAAATCATGGGTGAAATTCATGGAATTAATTTTGTGAATTTAAATCATGGTTTTTTTTTTCCTTTAATGGTTTGGTTCTATTTTGGCTATAACATGTGAGGAAAAAGAGAGGGAGAGGAGGACGCATATTTTCTAAGAAAAAAGAGGAGTTTGTGAGTGAGTTTGATGAGTGAGAAGTGTGAGTTCATTTTTCACAAAAAGACTCAACAAGGTGAGAGTTTTTGTTTTGTGTTCACTTTGCATTTTTCTTCTTGAATTCTTGCTTCATCTTGTCAAAACTAGAGATGATTTTTTATGAGAACAATGGGTGATTTATTCCCCAAATGCGTTGTCAATTCTTTTGAATCACTTTATTGTTTTGATGGATTTTAGTCACTTGGGAAAAATCACACTTAAGCTCCATCTATCCTTTTCAAAAAGGCGTTTTGATCCCTATCATCATAGGGAAAGGACCTAAATGCAAGAAGGAAAAATGTTGGGGAAGCAAAGAGTAATTATCACATTTTTCATCTTCCTTCTCTCCTCCCACGTTTTTTTTTCTTCTCTTCTCTCTTTTCTTTTCTTCTTTTTATAAAAAATAAAAACAACAAAAATATCTCTTTTTTTTTCCTTTTTAATTTTCTTTCTTTTCATATAAAAAAACAAAAAATAAAATTATGTCTCTTATTTTATTTTATTCTTTTTTATTGTGTGAATTTCCTTTTCTTTTCTCTTTTTTATCATTTATATGCAAAAAATCAAATAGATAAAAATACTCGAAGGAAATTTAGATCGAATCCCCAAATTTTTCACAACTAAAATCACTAGTACCAATTCAATCAACTCGGTTTTTATTGTGACAATTGGGATGTAATTCATGATTTCTCTTCAACAAAAAAATAGTTATTTTATTTTATTTTATTTCTTATTTTGTATCATGGATATGACTTAAAGATAGGATTTCCTAGAATAGCTTTTTTTCTATATTTTATTTTACTTTTTAGAGGGTTACTTTTGAGTACCTTTAATCTTGTGGATTTTATGAGAAGACCCCGAGGTACGTGCTTTCTATCTCTCTTATTGTATGATTTATGTGTTTATTCTCGCAATGTCTTAAATCAAATTAAATTGCGGAGAATGCGAGGATGCCCAGGTAAGTTTTCTCTCCCCTTCTCATTTTGTGTGTTTTCCGAACTACGTGGGCTTTGATCCCCTAACAGGGTACGTACGTCACGACCTCCCAACGGGATCCGTGACCGGAACGAACCACAAGGAAGAACATCATGGCCCGTAAGCCTGACACTGACATATCACATAACCTCTTATGTAAATTTCAACAGAGTATCCCCTATATATAGAGGGGTCCATAAAGTATGTAACAACCAAATTTCAAATAACATCTCCACATTCATAAATTATCGAACAAACCCCAAAGAGAGCTCTTCTCTCAAGATACTTTAGTCCAAGTATAGAATATAAATATCTCCCTGACTGTAAATCTAACGGAGCTACACTAAACTCAAATACCAAATAAAATGATTCAAATTAGATGTAAAGTCAATATATCCAAACGAACGATATGTGGGACTCCAAGAAGGTTGCTCAATCTAGACGACACTAAGAGACGACTCCTGCAAACCTGAAACTGAAAATGGTGACAACAACGGCGTGAGTCAAGAGACTTAGTGAGTAATCCAATCTATTCTAGTCGTATAGGGCAAGGTATCTCCACCAGTTTCAAAATAATAATGCATGCACATAGTACAATCATGGATGGCGTTCTTAAAACCTATGTAGTTGTAGCGAGAACCCCTCCTCTTGATCTGCCTCAAGGCTAACTCCTTAAGGGTTGCGTAGGCGTCCTTGCGATTTCGAACCTCGGCTTCCAGACCAGCCACTTTCTCGTTGAGCTGGTTGAGAACGTCAGTGGTCTCCTCCAATTGCTTACCCCTCCGCTCATACCCGGTCTTGAGGGAATCCCGAGAAGCCTTAGTCAGGTCCAACTCATCCGTCAGCTCTTCAACAGCACGGCGCAACTTCTTGACGTTCTCGTGTGTGTCATCCCTCTCAGAAAGGAGATCTTTCCTGGAGATGCTATTGGCTAATACCCGCAGTCCAGCAGCCAACAAAAATTGAGCGGTCTCCTCGGCGGGATCCCGAGCGTTTTCCGTAGACGCCCTAGCCAGGTCGTCTCTCTTCACCGCTGCTGCCTCGGAAAGGCAGTTGGAAAAAATCTCCAGAGCGTTAAAGTCTCCAGCCTCCGGAGCAGCTGGAATTGGAGGAACTTCGATAGTGGGGCGTGCACACTTTCGCGACAGAGCCTTCCCATCCTTGGCCGCAGGAGCAGCAGTTTCTTTTTCCCCGCCGATGGGATTGGCAGGAGGACTTGGAGCCGCAGTAGGCTCACGAATCGTAAGGTTCCCAGGCTTCTTTGGGACAGAAACGGGTTTCTTCTTCGAGGACGCCACCACTTTCTCTTTCCCTTGTCCCCCCGAGGACGCTTGGTCCCGATAACATCGGCCAAGGAAGCCTCAACCACTAAAACGTAAACCAAACAGAGTTTAGAAGCAATCAGTATAAGATGAAATATCACGCAAGAACAAAAAGAGACATACAACGCTTGGGATCAAAAAGGTCAGTGGTGATCAACCGCAGCGCCGCCAAGCGCTCATCGACGGTTAGGTCCCTCCAATTACATTCGAAGGGCCCGAGTCGAGGTCTCCTCCAAGATAAGGGAAACATTGTTGGAGATTGTGCCCTAGGGCCAATCATTTTATTTGATAAATATGTTGTGAACATATTATTAATTTATGGAAGATAAATTAATGTGTTGTCATATCATTTGCATGTTTACTATGATAACGTCCATGATTAATTATGAGATAATTAATCTAAAATTGTCCCTGGTCGATTATTTTTGTGGGAGCAAAAATGAACTAAGACCAGCATGACCTCGGTGCATGAGATGCACGCACTAGATGCTGGGACGAGAGTCATGGTGCAATTACGTAAGGTGGTTACGAATTGCTGGACTGACCCGGAGAGTCCTGCATGGGTTTAGTCATCAGCTAGTCTCTCCTAGTACGCCTGTAGCGATGCCTTTGACCTGAGGTCAATGACTATTCCAGCGTTGCAGTTGTCAGTCTTTGGCTTAGTCTAACGCTGCCCGTAACAGGGTAGTTATACGGGCTGAGTACGGGGCTGGTTGATTGCTCTGCAGTGGAATGTGGATTGGCCAAAATGGGATTTTGTCCCTCATTAAGATGAGAGATATCTAACTGGCGCCCTCGATGAGTCTGTCCAGGAAAATGCGTGGCCACGCTGGGATTTGGGACTTACTCAAGGAATCGAGAAAGTTGAGGTTTGGATTATGGATGACATACCTGTGCCTAGTCCATGACCAAGATATCGTAGGACAAACGGATCACGTACACGGAGGTACTGAGGTTAAGTCGTTCTTCCGGTTACCGAACGATAACTCACGGATTTTGGGTAGTTGTGATGGCTTGCTAGAGTCCGCTCACAACTTGTAGGTCATGGGGATGCCCTACTGCCAACTTCACGTGGGGCCTGCTGGGTCACACACGAGCAGGAACTGATCACCATTCGAGTGGGACACGAATTAGGGTTAATTCGTGGGTCACGCGAGTGACACGATTTAAGACACAGAGGAAATGTCTGGGACATTAGGTCTGGTCTTAATTAATCTACAGATGACATATTTAGATTTGTGGGACAAATTTAAATATTAATAATTGAATATAATTAATGAGATTAATTATAGGCAATTTAAATATTAGGAAAATAATTCTGGATAATGTTCCTAAGAGTTAGGAAATTATTGAATTATAAAATTCCTAATAATTAAATAGGAGGGTGGCGCCTCTTTGGGATATTTTTGGGTTAAATAAAATTGTTTTATTTAATTCAATTAATATTTGAAATTCAAATGGAGATTTGAAATTCAAAAGATTTGGTGAAGATCTTTTAATATCTTTGGTGAATCAAAAATTAGAGGTTTTTGATTAATTAAATTCCAAGGATAATTAAAGGGGATTAGGCGCCATCTTGGTGGGTCCCATTGGGAGATTTGATCTCTCAATTTGATTCTCCAAGATTGCATTTTGAATTTAAATATAATATTAAGGTAATATTATAATTATAAATTCAAGGCCTAAAATAATTATATTATCAGAATATCTTTATTTTAGGAATTATTAAATCACCAAAATCTCTCCCTATATAAAGAGGGCAAGTCGACTTGCCCTAGACACAAGAGTCAAACCCTAGTTTGTTTTTCCTCCTAAGAGTTAGAGAGAGAAAAATTCCTTTGCACACACATTAGAGAATTTCGACTTTCTCTAAGAGTTAGAGAGAGAATTCGAACTTCCTCTAGAATTAGGGTTTTGAGAGAAGAATAGGCAAGAAGGAGTTCTTGTGGGGGGATTCTTCTTAGCGCCACCTCCATTGCTGAATTCTCAAGAAGGAGTTCTTGAAATTCAGAGGTCTGTAGATTGGTCCCGGAAATTCTTTTGAGAAAAGAATTGGAGGCTAGCACCTCGGTGATCAAAGAAACTGTTCGTGTGGATTACTGGCAGAGGGAGAACTCTGGGAGTGGACTCCGTGGAACTCGCCCCGTACAACCATCGTTTTGAAACACTGAGGTATAACACTAACCAAAAGTTTTAAATTCTACTAGCGGATACGTTCGGGAATCATAGGACCTAGGTGTTAATTTTTAATTTTATTTTTGCTTCCGCTGCCTTAGGCGCCTAGGATTCCCAACAAACATAGCGCGCTCATCTGACGCGCGAACCCAGAAATTAGGAGGCCCAAGTGGCAGAGCATGCCCTTGATCCAACAGGCTACAAACCCACTAGATGGATCACATAGGCATGAACGCCCTGTTTTTTGCCATCAGATGTGGACGCCCACAATCACGAAGGGTGTGGGCGCTCACGCACCAACAAATAAGGAAACATTCCCTGAATCAATCAGGAGCCAATTAAGGATCGATCAAGATCTGCTGTCAATCAAGGCAAATCACTCAGTGATCCTTCCCCTTGATAACGCCTTAGCCATCAAGGCACCTTTCACAGAAAAGGAAATTACATGGGAGCCAAGGATCACAATCAGATCAGCCAAGATCACAATCAAGCACCCAGGCATTTATGGCAAGATCACGCCAGACCACCCTCAGCCAGTATAAAAGGCTAGCCCTTCACACTGGAAAAAGGTATGCTCTCTACTCAGTCAATTGAGATTATCAAGCTCATATCCCTTACTAACTTAAGCATTGGAGGTGAATCGCAGGGCCACCCCTGTGCGTTCATTGACTTGCAGGCGAATTTTGACCCAGAGTTGCCTCACCGAACCAGGTAATGACCCCCGGCCAGAACCAGGTTCATCACATTGCATACCTCTGAATACTCAATTTCTTTATGGCACCAACGGATGAGACATTGTTCTCCTACAATTTTAAATCACATTCCTAATATTTCTTTCAATAAAGAGCCCTTTACTGTCTGTGATGCTTGTCCTTTGGCCAAACAATCTCGCTTACCTTTTCCAATCAGTCATACCAGGGCCAATGCTATTATAGAATCGCGACATACTAATTTATGAGGGCCCTATCACACACCAACACTTTCTTCTGCTCACTATGTGTTAACCATTGTTGATAATTTTTGTCGGGTAACATGGACTTATCTATTAAAATATAAATCCCTAGTTCCGGATATTTTGTTTAATTTTATCAAAGAAGTACAAAATCAATATGAAAATTCAGTTAAAAAAACCAGATCTAACAATGGTACTGAGTTTTTAAATCATCATTATGCTACTTTCTTCTCTCAAATGGGTATAATCCATCAAACCTCTTGCTCTCATACACCACAACAAAATGGTGTGGTTGAGAGAAAACATAAACACTTGGTTCAAACTGCTCGCAGCCTTCTTTTATCAGATGCTCTTTATCAGGATATTGTATCCTTCTTGGTACAAATGCTATTTTTTGGAAGACCAAGAAACAAACAACAGTTGCAAGATCCTCCTGTGAGGCAGAGTATCGAAGTATGGCCAATGTAGTATGTGAACTACAATGGATTACTTATTTACTTCAGGATTTTCGCATCATTTCTAATACACCAATTCCTTTTTGGTGTGACAACAAATCAACACTTCACATTGCAGCCAACCCAGTGCATCGTGAATGCACCAAACACATTGAAATCAACTGCCACATGTGCCTTCCTCCCTTCAGCTTGCATTGTAGGCATCTTTACAGGCTCTAGCTTCTCCCCAACTCACTTCTCTCATGGTCAAGTTGGGACTTCTTTCTCATTCGCCTCCAACTTGAGAAAGGGATGTAAAGAATTATTTATTGCATTTTTTATGTGTATATTTGCAAAAAAACTATTTTGCACATTAGTCCTTTTGTATTAGATATTTTTTCTTCTTCTAGTTTCTAGAATAGGACAAGTGTCCCTTTTTGTTAGATTTGTTTTCTTTCACATGCTTTTTATGCATGATGTATATCTATATCTATATCTATATTTATGCTATATTATATGTGTGAAGGTGCTTTTGGTTGGTCAAAAATAATTAAATTAAAAATTAAAAAAATAAGAAATAAACATGTGAAACTTGATAATTGGCTAAGTGTATAGATAATGGGAGAGAGAAAGTAGTAGATGAGATTTAAGAAAGTGAAAACTTATTATTTGGTCTTTTAATTTTCACACTTGTAACGATTTAGTCCTTGAATAATAAAAATATACTATTTAGTCACTGAATAACTACAAATGTCAAATTAAACATTACATACATATTTCTGTGCCCGTTAGAGCACGGAAGGCCCCTAGTTATATTATAGGTGGGAGGAGCCTTCTGATCTTCCTCCTACTTATACTAAAATAAAAATATTATTACATATAATTAAAATAAGAGGAAACTTACTATTTGGTCCCTCTTTTTTTATTGAGTCAACAATTTAATTTCTTATTTATTTTACATATATATTTGTGTGCCCGTTAAGACACGCAAAACCCCTAGGGTCTGTTTGGTAGATTGCAAAGTAGGTGGATGCAATGTAAATGGCTCAAATTCCAATAAACCCCAATGTTTGGTATTCCAACTTGGGCCATGTAATTGTGATTACATTGTAATTGCAATTACAATCAACAGTGATTTTTTCTTTCCTTCCTAAACCAGATGGAATCCAAGTTTACTGAGGGAAAATATGGTGGAATTCCAAAATTGCCCCCCTAACTCCATGACTATCGTCTTCTTCCTCTTCGACGGCAACAACCCACAACGGCGACGGCGACAGCAGCGATAGCAATGACGGCGACGGCAAAGACAATGACGACGACGACAAGATTTATCACTCACCATCAAAGCTCCATTGATGGAGCTTCGAACCTCCATCAATGGAGCTTCGAAGCTCCAGAACGAAGCTCCATTCTGGAGCTCAACCCTGGAGCAATTTTTTTTTTAGGGTTTAGAAAAAAAAATTATTATTTTGCCCCTGTCATTAATTTTTTTATTTCATATGAGTCCCTAAAACAAATGAATATGGACCTTTTTGTAAATAAAAAAATAATCTTATGGTGATTGTAAGAGAAACATTTTAGTCATTTTCCTTTTATATCTATTTTACTTTCCCTCACCTATCTTTTTATACCAAACATTTTAAATCTTTACTTACTTTTTACTTTATATGTACTCTTACTTATCGAATGAAATTCATTCCATTCCTCGCATTTCGTACACAATAATAATTAAAAGAAATTAGTAATTTAAGTATTTTACATTTTAATAAATCTCACAAAATGCAAAAAATAACTAGTCTTCATTAGAAATTCATAGCCTTCAATTTTCTTCATTTGGTACGAAACATAAATATGCAGGGCGGTTAGATCTTTTGAGAGTGAAATCGAAGCTGGTGGTCGCTTGAGTGATACAGACAGACAGTCAGATAGAGAAGAAGGAAATAGCGATGGCAGCCGACGGAGAGGCGGTGGATTTCGAGCCGGAGGACGATGACTTGATGGACGAAGACGGTGGCGCCGACCCTGACTCCGCCGCCGCTCCTCCTCTCCCAAAGCTCAAATCAGCCATCACCGGCGGCGTCTCCTCCTCCTCCAGCCCTAAGAAAACCAAAGGCCGTGGATTTCGTCACGAAACTGACGCTGAACGTAACTCACGCCTTTCCGGATCCGATTTCGATTCCCTCACCACCGAGGGTGGCCCCGGTCCTCAACGATGTCAGTCCACTCTCGAAATTCCCTTTAATTTATTCTTCTCTAGGTTTCGTTTTTACAACTTCCTCGCAATGTTTGGATTAGGGTTTGGTTTTGGTTTGAGGCACTTAAAGAAGTTTGGCACATTGGGGGATTTAATCCTGAGCTATAAAATATTGTTAATATCTTGATATTTTAGGAGTGAAACAATGTGATGAATTTGTTTTTCCGCCCTGTCCATGGCCAAAATAATGAACCTAAAGTGCTATCAATGTCTATCTATTATAGTTCTGTTCCTTCTGTCTAAAAACTATAAGCCTTGCTACCGATGGTTCTATCTCAGTAGAGCTGATAATGCTTCTTTATCACCTTGTCTTTATTTCTTCATCAACCTTCCGGTACAGCCAATGGAAAGTGATAAAGCTATAATGGTACTCAGAAACCAGAAAAGAAAACCAAGAGGAACCTCCACATCTCACATATCTATGTTGTATGTTTATCAGGCTTACCTATATAAACCCATACGAAAACCCATCATGTGCTGTACTCTGGTTTAGCTTTCGGAATTGTTGCTCATCTTTTTATGGGGTAGAATGCTGACATATTAAGAACTCTTCTCTGTCCTTAGGTATATTATGGGGTAGAATCTCTTATGGTGATCGTCTGGTGCTTAGTTAATTATTTTATGTTGATCCTCTGGGAGATTGTATATCTTTATTGTATTTATGAGGCTGTTTGTTGTTGATCTGTTCTAAAAGAAGGAAAAAATAAATCCTAACACATGAAAAATATTATGCTGTTTAGCTAGCCCTTTAAGTGCACAACAAGCCAGATACACATGCAATCTTGTTTAGAATAGTTCTCATTTGCTGGGTAATCACAAATCTATCTTCAGAGTACCTAAAAGGGATGTTAAAGATCATTCTGAATTATTTGATTACTATATCTGTTTTAGAGACAAGTTCATAGTTTCAGTTTATTGTGGCAACATCATATGCAGCCATTGAAGGATGGATTATTTTGGTGACGGGGGTGCATGAGGAAGCACAAGAGGACGATCTGCAAAATGCATTTGGTGAATATGGAGAGATTAAAAATCTACATTTAAATCTTGACCGTCGTACTGGTTTTGTAAAAGTAAGTGGTAAATATTCTTTATGATACAACTTTATATTGTTGTTTTGTTGACTTAATTCTTGAATGTTCTCACTGGATGTGATTTATTAGTCTCATCAAGTAACTTGGAGGATTCTATTTCTCCACTAATTTTCATTAATATTAAATGGCATTAGCTACCACACATTAGATTCAGAAGCAAAGAAGGGGAGAGTATCGATTTTGAGGCCAACTGCTTGATTGTTTGACAGTCATTAATAAAATGTACAAAAGAGTCTTTCTTTTTATTTTGACTTGCTGTATATATATATATATATATATGAAAAATTATTGAAATGATTTCTGCTGGGATTGAAGGAGAATGATACAAAGGACTATTGTAGCCTAGGTTCTTTTTATGTAAATATTCCCATAGAAATATAGAATGGACCATACGTCTAAGTCTCCAAGATGCAACACCTTTTGGTTTTGCTTTCTGGCCTATTTTCTTTTTCTGTTGAGCACTTGAGCTTTATTGATCTGTCTTGTTCTTTCCCTTAATTCCTCTAGGTATATTTCTCTTTTCCATGAAAAATGTCTTTTGCTGAATTTTACTATTTTGAACAAGATTTAGATAACAAAAGTTTCTGCCATTTATGCTTGTTGTAGTATATGCAGTATCAGTTGAGGTTTGCATATCAGCTAGAGGGACACAAAATTGGCTAATTCTTATTATGTAGTTTCTATCATCACATTTTCGTTAGCAACTTGATTACATGAAAAGTTTTTGTAGAGTTTAGAAGCCCTTGGGACACAAAAGAAACACAAAAACGTAGGTTTCTTGGACTGGGCAGCAAGAACACGAAAATAGAGAATTTAGGGAAGAGAGAAGAGAGGAGAGAAAGTGAGGGGAATAATTCAGGCACTTTTATTCCACCTTTAAACTGGATGATACAATCTGTGTGTATGCCTAGAGGGCATAATGCAAGGTATTTATAACTCATACCTTTGCAACAACTTCAACTAACTAACTAACAAAAAATTACATAACAGAAAATGTAACAAAACAGAAATAACTACCTAACAGAATAACCACAAAACTGAAACTGTAACAGAATTGGTACCAAATTATAATAGTTTTACTTCTGTACTGATACTAACTTGAAGTATTTCAATTCTAGGGTTATGCGTTAATTGAATATGAGCATGCTGAGGAAGCACAGAATGCAATACAGAATTTGAATGGATCTGAACTCCTTACCCAAACCATTTATGTTGACTGGGCATTCAGCAGCGGACCTATTAATGGTCCAGTCAGAAGAAAGAATCCAAGGTATATATGCTGAAATTTTCATTAGGTTAATGTTTTAACAGGCAATTATACTGTTTGCCATTATATCTGGGGTTAATATTCTTATACTAATTGCATGCCACATGTGTTTCTAAATGCAAAATTAAGATCATGTAGCATTACTATATCGTCTGAGTTTAGTTGTAAAGAATTTATATAAGTTCACCATGTCCAAATTATTTTAATAGTTACCCATCGGTGAATTATAAAAGTATCCTTTGGAATGATTTACATAAATGTATAGAATAAAAATTACAACAGTTGTTCTGCTGGCAGTAAAATGCATTCTGTACATTGTTCAAAATTGCATTTGAAGCTGTAAAAAATCTCGAAGTTCACTTTCTGGGAATGCATTTTGCTGCTATCTTGTGAACAAGACATGCCTTGAGTGCAATATACATAACGAGACTCGTAATAATGAAAGGAACACATAATTTTAGCTGGACGGATAGTCTCTGGGTCTTCAACACTTCATATGCAAGGGCTATGGAATCGTTTATTTATATGCAATATTCAGCTTTAGGTTTAGTTGGTTTTCTACTTTGGGTTATATATTGGTTGATTGGAAGAGGTGGTCTAGGGAATTAAATATTTATGGGCTGCAGGTTGCAGTATTCTTTTTTACCTCGCCTCCATAAACCGATATTTTACTTTAGTCTTCTGTTGACTTCAGAAGCTATTTCTTTTATTTTTAGGTAATTAGCTGATAGAACCCCTTGTAATATATCAACAAAACAGAACCAAAGTGGTGGCTGGATATAGCCAAAGCACTATTACAGGGATGTAGACACAAAACTAAGAACAATGAACCTCCTATAATATGTTTACTGATATAGATAGCAGATGGGTGCCTCAAGAGACTAACCCACTATTATAGAAGCAGTAAAATAGCAAAAAGAGAACAAGTAAAGCCCTCTTGGCATTCAAGAGGCCAAGAACTCTCCCCCAAAACTACTCCTAACCAATTCCCTAATTTTTCCCTGCCTTTCTCCTATCCAAAATCACTCTATAAATACCTACAAAACCCTCACATTCACTGTGGACCCAGTCCAATAATAGTAGGCCTATCAATTGGGCTGGGCCCTCAGTGAATGTGAGGGTTATTTATAGAGCGGTTTTGGATAGGAGAAAGGCAAGGAAAAATTAGGGAATCAGTAGCGCTTATTTGTGGAGAGGTCTAGCCTCTCGAATGCTAGTCTGGGAGTGTCTTTTGGCGTGCTATTTTACTGTTTTATTCCCCTCTGTATCAGTACCTTAGGCCATCTCCGGGTACTCTTTTGTGTTGATATCTTAATTACAGAGCAGGGTTCTATCATAGCCATTTCAAGATAGCTTTTTTGTCTTTCAATTTTCATTAATGTTCGAGTTAGCTTTGTGTAGAGAAAACCAACCATTCAAAGTGATATTGTTCTTCATGATATTGAGATATCTCACTGGTTAACACAGAAATTGCTGAGGATAATTCTAAGCATTGTGGTGTTCTTCTACAACTTTGTGTGCACTTATATTTTGCTTGGAAAAGAAGGATGATATCTTTCCTGTTGTTTGGTACTACTGATTGTAGATTCCTCATGTCATTTACCAAGTTCCTGCCTTTAGCTCAAATATCGCAGTGAATAATATATCTGCTCCTTTTTGTTTCTTTTGAGTGACTGGAGCATTGTATTTTTTCCTCCATTGGATTTTTTAGGACTATAGAGAGAGAAAGTTTGGGCTGTATATAGTATCACTTTTGAAATAGGCAAAAGTAATCTTGGTACCCCCAAAGTATGGGGTCAATTTTAGTTGTACCCCCAAAGTTTTTTTGAGTCAATTGTACCCCCATTCTTTTCTTTTTTGTGTCAATTATACTTTATACCCCCAATTCGGGGGTACAGTTGATTCCAATGTGAAACATTGGGAGTACAATTGAGTCAAAAAAATTTTAGGGGTAGAACTGAAATTAACCTCATACTTTGGGGGTACCAGAAGTACTTTTGCCTTTGAAATATCAGTCAACAACAGGTAGAGGGAGACACAGAAGTATCCTGAAGTATCCTTTTTGTTAAGGTCTAGTTTACTGAACCTATCATACTTTGCACAATCATCACGTTATTAGGAAACAAGTCGGTGGTGTAAAATGTGAAACTGTTATCCGAGACTCCTGTTTCCAAAAGTAATAATAGTCAAATTATGCCGGAAGGTGGAAATACAAAGGGAGAGTGATATTGGAATGTGACTGGAAAGGTTTGGATGGTACGTGAAAAATGGTGCATTGCATTTTTCAGTTGAGTGTAAAATAAACGGTTTCCCAACTTCTAACATCATTTTCAACCATTCCTCTCTGAGCAGTCTAAGCATCAAACAGCCTATTCTTATTCTAAATCTTATGTGTTGAATTCACCGGTTACAACTTAAAGTTCTGGACTTAGCAGTGGCTTTTTAGTTGTGATATACACCCTTTTGCCCCCAGGGTCCACCTCCCACTCAGACCCGACGCGAGGAGCAGACTGGCAGGGTCCCCTCCCACGTGCCTCAGACCTTTTGGAGGGACTAGTGATATACACCCTTTTACCCTTTTGCCCCCAGGGTCCCCTCCCACTCAGACCCGACGCCAGGAGCAATCTGGTAGGGTCCCCTCCCACCTCCAGCTGTCGTGGGCCCACCATACAGATCTCCTCAGATCTTCTTGGACACAATCCCCCAGATCTTGGGATACTGGCCTGACTCTACAGGCACAGGTCAACATCAACCACCTACCACACTGTACCTTCTCCTTCTACATATACACACTCATACACCTTAAACAAGGGAGGTGATGAATCTCTCTACAGATCTTACCCTCACTTCCCACTCCCTCTAACTTGAGCTTCGGAGTGGATTCACAGGGGCCTCCCCCTGTGAATCCTTCTTGCAGGTTTCAAGTTCCTCAGGAGGTGGACAAGGATCGCAGGGAGCCCCCTGTGCTTCCTCTTCCGCAGGATCCGACGACCCCAGCCCCTCGGAGACTGCAACACGTTGAGAACTCAAGGTTAGTCCGCCTCGGATCCAGCTTTGTAGTTTTCAAGTTGTAAACTGCACGACCTGTATGTTAAATTCTTAGAGTACATCATTTGAATTTTGGGTCCTTTGACACCTGTGCAGGCCAACACGACGCTCGAGGAGTCCTCGGAGAAGATACTGACATAGTGTGGAGTGAGTGGATGATGAGTGAACCTTAATGAACAAAGTTGGTTGTTGCCAATTTTCCTGATATTTGTTCTTTCAACGTCAAATCTTGGTTGTTGCAGAATTTTCCTTTAAGCGTCTTTTATTGGATTGCTCTAACTCATCTCAATCTATGGTGTATGGTGTATACATACTAGTGTCGTAATGCAGTGATGTTTTTACTTATGGTCATTATTATTTTCANAACACCCATTATCGTGAGTTCGTCAAACTCAGAAATCAGATTTGACTGTGGTGTGGATCTCCGAAGTTGTCTCTCGCCGTGAGCCTCTTCGTCGAAGTCATCTCCCCCCCGAACCAGATCTGAGCGAGCACTTTGCCTCCGAAGTTGTCTCCCCAACAAACCAGATGTGAATGTACGCTTCCTCCCCGAAGCTACCTTCTTTCCTTTTTCTCACGCCGTGAGCTTCTCCGTCGAGCTATCACCTCACCAAACCAGATCTGAACGAGTGCTTCGTCTTCGAAGTCATCTTCCCACCAACCCAGATCTGAAAGAGCACTTTGTTTTCGAAGTCGTCTCTCCATCGAACCAGATCTGAAGGAGTACTTCGTGTTCGGAGTTACCAGCTTCGGCTAGCCATGTCACGAAACCTCACAGCAGAAACGTGACTCAAAAAGGCATTGACTAAAAACGTGACTAAAAAACGTGAATCAGATTTTGGGAGTTGAGTTACTTCCCTCGGACTCCCCTCCGGATAGGCAGACACGCGTCGGATCCGACGACTTGGGCGCCGCCGATCCTGTGCGACCATGTCTCCCCGACTGCTTTAGCGACTACTCTCCCCGACAAGAGGGACAGGTGATATACGCCATCTCTGGCTCGCTACTGTTTCCTTCCCTGGACCCCCCTCCGGATAGGCAGACACACGACAGATCATGACTGGGGCGCCGCCGACCATGTGCGGACATGTTCCCCCGACAAGAGGGACAGGTGATATCCGTCATCCCTGTCTC
>QANZ01037847.1:0-11820 GCA_003254925.1 Chamaecrista fasciculata | reverse complement strand
ACATAATTTTAGCTGGACGGATAGTCTCTGGGTCTTCAACACTTCATATGCAAGGGCTATGGAATCGTTTATTTATATGCAATATTCAGCTTTAGGTTTAGTTGGTTTTCTACTTTGGGTTATATATTGGTTGATTGGAAGAGGTGGTCTAGGGAATTAAATATTTATGGGCTGCAGGTTGCAGTATTCTTTTTTACCTCGCCTCCATAAACCGATATTTTACTTTAGTCTTCTGTTGACTTCAGAAGCTATTTCTTTTATTTTTAGGTAATTAGCTGATAGAACCCCTTGTAATATATCAACAAAACAGAACCAAAGTGGTGGCTGGATATAGCCAAAGCACTATTACAGGGATGTAGACACAAAACTAAGAACAATGAACCTCCTATAATATGTTTACTGATATAGATAGCAGATGGGTGCCTCAAGAGACTAACCCACTAGTATAGAAGCAGTAAAATAGCAAAAAGAGAACAAGTAAAGCCCTCTTGGCATTCAAGAGGCCAAGAACTCTCCCCCAAAACTACTCCTAACCAATTCCCTAATTTTTCCCTGCCTTTCTCCTATCCAAAGTCACTCTATAAATACCTACAAAACCCTCACATTCACTGTGGGCCCAGTCCAATAATAGTAGGCCTATCAATTGGGCTGGGCCCTCAGTGAATGTGAGGGTTTTGTAGGTATTTATAGAGCGGTTTTGGATAGGAGAAAGGCAAGGAAAAATTAGGGAATCAGTAGGGCTTATTTGTGGAGAGGTCTAGCCTCTCGAATGCTAGTCTGGAAGTGTCTTTTGGCGTGCTATTTTACTGTTTTATTCCCCTCTGTATCAGTACCTTAGGCCATCTCCGGGTACTCTTTTGTGTTGATATCTTAATTACAGAGCAGGGTTCTATCATTGCCATTTCAAGATAGCTTTTTTGTCTTTCAATTTTCATTAATGTTCGAGTTAGCTTTGTGTAGAGAAAACCAACCATTCAAAGTGATATTGTTCTTCATGATATTGAGATATCTCACTGGTTAACACAGAAATTGCTGAGGATAATTCTAAGCATTGTGGTGTTCTTCTACAACTTTGTGTGCACTTATATTTTGCTTGGAAAAGAAGGATGATATCTTTTTTGTTGTTTGGTACTACTGATTGTAGATTCCTCATGTCATTTACCAAGTTCCTGCCTTTAGCTCAAATATCGCAGTGAATAATATATCTGCTCCTTTTTGTTTCTTTTGAGTGACTGGAGCATTGTATTTTTTCCTCCATTGGATTTTTTAGGACCATAGAGAGAGAAAGTTTGGGCTGTATATAGTATCACTTTTGAAATAGGCAAAAGTAATCTTGGTACCCCCAAAGTCTGGGGTCAATTTTAGTTGTACCCCCAAAGTTTTTTTGAGTCAATTGTACCCCCATTCTTTTCTTTTTTGTGTCAATTATACTTTATACCCCCAATTCGGGGGTACAGTTGATTCGAATGTGAAACATTGGGAGTACAATTGAGTCAAAAAAAATTTATGGGTAGAACTGAAATTAACCTCATAGTTTGGGGGTACCAGAAGTACTTTTGCCTTTGAAATATCAGTCAACAACAGGTAGAGGGAGACACAGAAGTATCCTGAAGTATCCTTTTTGTTAAGGTCTAGTTTACTGAACCTATCATACTTTGCACAATCATCACGTTATTAGGAAACAAGTCGGTGGTGTAAAATGTGAAACTGTTATCCGAGACTCCTGTTTCCAAAAGTAATAATAGTCAAATTATGCTGGAAGGTGGAAATACAAAGGGAGAGTGATATTGGAATGTGACTGGAAAGGTTTGGATGGTACGTGAAAAATGGTGCATTGCATTTTTCAGTTGAGTGAAAAATGGTGCATTGCATTTTTCAGTTGAGTGTAAAATAAACGGTTTCCCAACTTCTAACATCATTTTCAACCATTCCTCTCTGAGCAGTCTAAGCATCAAACAGCCTATTCTTATTCTAAATCTTATGTGTTGAATTCACCGGTTACAACTTAAAGTTCTGGACTTAGCAGTGGCTTTTTAGTTGTAAACTGCACGACCTGTATGTTAAATTCTTAGAGTACATCATTTGAATTTTGGGTACTTTGACACCTGTGCAGGCCAACACGACGCTCGAGGAGTCCTCGGAGAAGATACTGACATAGTGTGGAGTGAGTGGATGATGAGTGAACCTCAATGAACAAAGTTGGTTGTTGCCAATTTTCCTGATATTTGTTCTTTCAACGTCAAATCTTGGTTGTTGCAGAATTTTCCTTTAAGCGTCTTTTATTGGATTGCTCTAACTCATCTCAATCTATGGTGTATGGTGTATACATACTAGTGTCGTAATGCAGTGATGTTTTTACTTATGGTTATTATTATTTTCATTTTGGTCAACATCATTATTATGATATGCAATGGTTATGTTGAGGCCTCAAAAATGAGTTTCATAGGGAGAATGATGCCAGCTTTGAAGTGATAATGGTGCGTGTTATTTTGGCACCTTGTACATTGTCTGATGCTTCTATGCATAATCGAGGGAGAAACCCGAGACCTTCCAGCCTTAATTAGGACTGCCGGAAACTAGTGTAGTACTTTAATTTGTGGGTATATCTATAAAAACGGTTCTCTTATACACATTATTCCTTCATTTGTCATTTTCTGAAACCCAAAAATCAATTATAAATGAACAATTGTTGAATTGCATTTTATGTAAGTATGATTTGGTCACATTTTTTTGTGCAATATATATGAACAATTGTTGAATTGCATTTTATGAATGTCATTTTGCTTAAAGATTGATTGTATATATAAGTTGTTTTGCTTAAAGAAATGTATAAGTTTCAAGTCAATTTCTGCTTCTTTCTTTTTTTTTATTCTTCCTTGTAACGTTTAACCATGTATGTACTCCTAAAGTGATGATATGACCAAATTCATTCTTGAAGTACTAATTGATCTCGTTTGTTGAGGCCTTTAAAAAGAGGAAAAATTTGTCAAAAATAACTTCGAGCTTCGATTTTGTTATATTCAGATTTGAAACGGTAAAAATATGACTAACTTCAAGCTTGGAAATAGATAAGTTTTATTCAAGCTTGGAAACATAACATACATGCTTAAACGTTCGAGAAGAACATACAATGGGCACGTGACACACTTATTCTATAAGTAAGATGAAATATTACATTAATTAAAACTTGTTTGGTATTTGGGTGACTTGTTAGGACTAAACAGACCAAAATGCCTCTCAGTCTCTGCTCCTTGCTTTTGGTTTTCATCAAACATGGCAAACAAGTATGTGTCAATAGGGCCATTAGGCTTCTTTGGGGTCCCACCTTTGGCATGTTGAATCAAATTCTGATAGTAAGTGGCTGCATTTTGGGCATTAGCTCCAACCCCACCATCTGATGGCCACCCACTCTCAGACACCACAATCTCCAAACTTGATGCTCCTAATTTCTCAAGAGCAGCATATATAGCATCCAACATTGCATCAAACAAGTTCTTGTATCCAACATCATTTGTTGTTTGTTGAGTAAACAAAGCATACTCAACACTAATGCTTTGCTGCTTATCATTAGCATAGGCAAAATAAGGATACACATTAGCAAGAAGTGGAGCTCCATTGTTAACAAGGAAGCTAATAATGGGTTGTATATACGAACTCGCGCCGCTAGTGAAAGCGCCATTATTCGGTGGATACGAGTTTTCGATTAGTGTGGTGTCTATTGCTGTTGAGACTTTGATTTGGTTTTGCAAGTTGGCTTCAGAAATTGCGTTGTGAATGTTCTGCATGGCAGTTAGAACATATTGTGCTTCAGTGTCACCAGGATGAATCTCATTTCCTACAGCAATGTACTTGAAGTTGACGTCTGGTGAGTAGGCTTTTACATACTTGTTGACCCAATCTTTGGCATTTGAAGCATCGTTGGAAAGAGATTGAAGGGTTTCTTTTGCGACATCAAGCAATACTTCAATGTTTGAGCCTTTTAATGCTTGAAGGGCTTGTTCATCTGGCCAGTATATACGCATCTTACTAATGCCATTGGATTTATATAAATCCACCACTTCTTGCCTACTTGGTAGATCACCCCCATTTACTCCATAACAAACTCCTATAGATTCTACGCCTGCATGCATGCATGCATGTTAATTATATTATATATATATGGAACGAGAAAAATGATTCACTCTGAGACAATATATATAATAGAGTAAATTCTACTTTAGTACCCTGTAGTATTCTCCATTAACACTTTGGTACCATTTAGAGCTATTTTCTAATTTTAACCATAATAAATTTTGCAAAAATTATATATTGACCACAAAATTTTTTAAAATTTTTCATTTTAGTTCTTAGATAATATATATCCAGGGACTTATTTGTAATTTTTTGAAATTTTTTTGGGGTCAATATGTAATTTTTGCAAAATTTATCATGGTTAAAATAACAAAATAGCTCCAAATGGTACCAAAGTATTAATGGAGAATACCACAAGGTACCAAAGTGTCATTTTTTAAACCACAGATTACCAAAGTGTAATTTACCCTATATGATAAGAATAAACTAACAATTTGGTCCCTGGAAGATCATTGAGCTAACAACTCAATCCCTGAAAGATTGACATGTATAGTTTAGTCCTTAAAAAATCAAAATGACATTAATTAATCCTTTTTATGGACTAGATAGTATATCATTTTAATTTTATTAGGACTAAAAAGTATATTGTTTTAATCTTTCAATAACCCAATTATCAATTTGGTGATTTTTCAGAGACTAAATTGTTAGTTTACTCATATAATAAATAAATTAATTAGAACAATCAAATAAATAATAAACGAGAGAGTTTGAGTGTTTATATTAGACCTGAAAATTGTAGTCCGATCGCAGATAATATTACAAGAAGTAGCATAATGGCAGACATTTTGGCAGTGTACATATTGCCTAGCTAGCTATTACTTGGATTATCTACGAAAGTATATTTATGGTTTCTATGAAAATATGTTATGCGAGATCATGCAACCTATATTTATATACCAAAGTTTGAAGTTTAAGGGTACGTACTAGTCCAATTAAGATCAAAGACTTTTAGCTCAAACCCGTCAATCACTCCATGGAAATTAATTAACGATATTGGAACGACTCTACTAGTGGTGATCTTGCAAGTTGCAATCAACTAACGCATTGTTGATTTTTCCTCTAGCAGAGTCTAGATTAGATGGCCGTTCTAGTGAGCAGGGTGACGTGAAGCATACTTCCAAGTTCCTTAAATTTGATACTAATAATAGCAATTTACTGATTCATGATTCAATAATGTCAAGTGTCAAAGGCGACTCCTTTTGTTTGCTTCTTGAATTGAGAATTACGAAAAAAATGACGGGTAAGCCGTCTAAAAATTACACAATCGCTGAAAATCATATTTTCGGTCTTTTGTTCGCAAAATGAAGGCCGCCATTGAACACAGGAGGTCAAAAAACCTTAGATTAGGAGTTTCTGTAGTCGTCGGGGTCGCCGTGTATCTCGCCAGAAAGTTTGCAGAAGACTTGAGGGACCAAAACGAAACTTTGAGCAAACTTGAGGGACCAAAATAGAACTTTGGCCCAAAGCAAATTGAAGTTAAAGTATAATTGACAAAAAAAAACATTAAAAGCATAAGTGAAACTAACCCCAAACATTAATTAAGGGCACAAAGAGTCTCTTGCCATTAAAATATCTTAAATAAAACAAATAAAATTCAATATATATATATATATATATAGTACGTACTACGTATCATGAGAGATTAACTCATATATATCTATACTATTATCGGGCCATAAAAAAAAATCTATACTATTCTATTTATTTGAAGGCCGCCATTGAACACAACTAGACAAGTTAAAATCTATAATAGTTGGTTAAAATTAATTTTATTATAAAATATTAAAAAAGAAAAAATAGTAAGGAAAGTTAAATAATTTCCCTCTATTCCAAATAAAAAAAATTATTATTAAAATAAAATAAAAAAAATTATAAAAAATTTATTAAAAATATAATAAAAATTTTTTTAAAAAAATTTTAAATTTTTAATAATTATTAAATTTAAATTAATTTTTACATGTCCAAGTATTTAAAGCACACTGATATAATATATAAGAGAGTTTATCATTTTATCGTTCCAAATAGTATTATTTTTTAGAAAAGGCTTGGAATTGATGATTTAATATTTTAGAATAATTAATAATTTTTTGGACTTTTTTCTTGTCATACGTAACAAATGTAATCTTTTTATACAAGAGAATATTGAATTTTTCTATAAATTATAGTATATATATATATATATACATCTAGTACCGATTCATGTGATATAATAGAGCACCAAGGCCCATTGGCCATAAGTGCGAACACACTCAGAATTTCTAATGGACTAGTAATAATAGGGTGTTTGACTGATTGCAGCGAAACCACACATTGTTGAAAAATCTGAAGTTAAGGAACCCTTTGTGATTTCAGATTTTTTATTGTTAATTTTATTTGGATAATTTATATAAATTTTGTATTAAATGTTTCATTACTTTTAGTAACTTGTAATTTTGTATTATGCCTTAAATGTTGATATTTATGAGTTGCAAACTACTTTGAAAAGTTTTATTATGATTAGCAAAGCTTTATTGTAAATCATTATATATATATGGAAATATCTTTAATTATTGACAACGTTTTATAAGGATTAATTCTGAACCATTATAAATCGATGGTGTCAATCTCTCTACCCTTAACTTTTTATATTTTGCATTTTATCTTTTAAGTTAAAGAAACGTTTTAAGGAACTTGAGGTTAAGGAATCGAATCTTCAATAAGGAAATGTTTTGATAAAGAATTCTTAATTATTTGCGAAACAGTTTTTCAAATCTTATCCACCTTCTCTAAGATTAGTTCTTTGTGCAAATTGACTAATACACATCACACAAGGCGGCTTACTTTCATAAGTTACCCACCTTTGAAGCAACACAACTCGTATATATCACCTAGCCTACATAGGGTGTCTGACCCGCATGGCGCATAGGGTGCCCTAGTCTTTGGGCCTACCCCTATGGGCGCTCTGCTCTCACTACAAGATAGGGTACCTTATGTGTTCTTAAGCTTCAACTAGGTTCCGATGCCCATATATAGTAGGACGCCTTGTATTCTACGCTAAGGATCTTGGAGTATGCCATAGAGTTCCATGAGCCTACAATCATGGGATCAAAACCTTAGAGAATTAGGGGTGACATTTGGGTGGATACCTAGGGTATCCGTTTGAATCCACCTATAAAAAATATTTAGTATTCAATGGATACTAAATATCATTTAGGGTATGGGTAGTAAAAAAAAAAAATATCAAATATTGGATGGATACAAATTATATTGTACCAATTATTTGATATTTATTCGAAATAAACGAATACTTAAGATACATGTTATCTGATACTCTATAATATAAAATATTTTATTGTATTATATATATATATATTATTTTTTTAATTAATTTATTTTAATTAATGAATATTGGGTAATGGATATAAAATATATTCAATTATTGAAGTAGGATATCCTATCCTATATCTATAATTTTTTCGGGTATTTTTGGTACCAGTTAGATATCGGATATCGAATATGATACAGGTATTAGATAGTACAAATAGACAAATGGAGATAGTAATATGATAATCGAGTACCATACTCGTTGTCATCCCAACATAGAATCCACCTATCTCACAAATCTGTTGGAGAGTTCATTTTCAGTCCTAGGACAGGGTCGCTAATTTCTAATTTAACGAATTATTGCGAAATATCTCTTAAGCGATTAAAATTGATAATATTATATTCTTTATTTATATATTATTTCTTGATAATAGGTCTTTAGCAAAAGGTCCAATATGCAAGGCCCACTAAGCATAAGACTGACCCGTTAAAGGATTTTCCTCCAAGATGGCGCCTTCCTCAGCTCAGACGCCATTAAGGATACAGCATGTCAAAGACAAAGAGGCAAAGGATCATGAAAGACTTTGATGACCATAAAAGCAAGCATTCAATATAGAAATAGCAAAGTCAGGGGAAGCCTTGATTGGCAAACGAAAATCTCTCCCTGGTAAGACGCCCTTACTTCCCAAAAGGGTTCCCTTTTTCAACGTATAAAGACAAACCGTCAACACTGGGAAAAGGTATGCTAGCTTTCATATATCCATTACTATTCACTTATCATTCATACACTGGAAATTTAACTTAAGCATCAGAAGTGAATCACAGGGCGTCCCCCGTTTATTTATCCCCGTTTATTTATTGTTTTGTAGGTAGTCGCTCAGGAAGATTACCTCACTTGAACCAGGTAATGACCTATGACCAGATCCTAATTGATCATTTCCTAACACTTTTGTCATCAAATTTAGTTGATAAAGAACTAAATTAATTAATTGCATCTTGCAAAAACTAAAATTTATAATTTTATACTTTAATGATTAAATTGATAAATTTATTATTTTTATTATTAAATTATTAATTTACTCTAGAAAAAGATATAGAATGAAGAAGACTAATCAACGATGAGAAGGTTCTAGGAATTTATATTTACTTCAACTCATAAATATGTGAGCTAGCTGGTGTTACAAGGTATTTTGGCAGAAATTGATCGATAATGCATCCTTTGTTGACTGTTTCCACAAGACTTTTGAGACAGAAAACGAAGTGGAAATTGAAGCCACATATACAATTATTAAATTTTAGAAGAAGCTCCAAATGAAACGTTTCTTTTCATTCATTCAGGTCAGGCTGCTTGACTTAAAAGTCTTGAATTGAGCCAGAAACAGTTAATTTAATTTAATATATGATATGATTTCTGGAAGGACATATATATACATATTGCAATAAGAATTCAAAGTGATAATATTTGCATGGAGTGATTGACGGGGAAAGGATAAGTCTTTGCCTCTTTCGTATGTAACTTGTTAATTAATTATATGACCTTTAATTTCAAACTCCACCACTTGGCTCTTGTATTCGTATAACACCATAAATAGAGGTTCTTGGCGTAGAGTATGGTGTCAAATTAAATTGGTAAGTGTTAGAATTGAAGGTAGTTTTTGTTTTGACACTACACATAATAATCTTTGGATATATTTTTCCCAAGAAGGAACATTGCAATGTCTACCATATTACTGCTTCTCGGATTACTCTCGTCCATTGGACTGCAATTAACAGGTCTCTCTCTCTCTCTCAACTTAATTAGTGTTCTCATAATCTCATTCTTTCTACTAATATTAATTAGGTCAAAGGGTCATTTTGGTCCTAAATGTATGCCCTAATGTTCATTTTGGTCCATTATGTTTTAAAATGTTCAAATTGGTCATAAATGTTAGCAAAATGTTTCATTTTAGTCCTAAATGCTGGTAAAATATTTCATTTTGGTCTCAAATTATTGAATTTGATCATATTTTTCTCGTCTCTCATTTCAAGTTTAAAGGACTTGTTAAGAGAAACTCGTAACTCTAAATTCATCGCATTCGAATTTGAAACAAGAGAGATACACATGATTAACTTTGCTTGTTTGGTCATGAAAGGAGCAGTCTGTTTTTAGGACCGATTTGACCTCGTTTGTTGACGGTCCCAACTGAATAGAGAAAGCGCTCTTTGAGAACAATATGCAACTCTAAACTCGTCACGTTTGAATTTGAAACGAGCTATATTTAATAGTTTGGACCAAAATGAAACATTTTGCCAATATTGAAGACCAATTTAAACATTTTGAAACATAATGGACCAAATTGAACATTAGGGCATACATTTAGGACCAAAATGAACCTTTAATCTATTAATTATACTTAAATATTTATTGATCATGTGATGAATTCTTTACATTAATTTCATTGATAAAAGTTAGTAAAAAATTACTTGGTCATTTATTGTTTGTTCGTATTGTTCAAATTCTGGTCACCCAACACAATAAACTAATTCCCATATGATCTTATTGGTTATTTTAGGTAAAAATATTTCTTTATTCTTTAAATCTTATATCAACTTTTAATTTTGTTGCTAATATTTTTTGTTGTGAATTTCGTTATCAATATTTTACATCTTGATTAATTTTATCTTTTAACTAATTTCTTTCAATAAATTAATAGACTTTATCATATTTCTGTCTAAGTTAGTATTTTACTTTTTTTATCACTTTTCATACATCTCATTAGCCATATAATAATTTGAAAAGAAAATAATAAATATTTAAATATTAATTATTGTTTCTTATTATGTTTTCACCTCTCAAAATAAGGTGTCGTTTAAGTGCTAAACACTTTAGAAAATTAAGACACGGTCGCTTTTTAAATTTTATTATTCAAACATTTTTTATTTACTCTTTAGACCAAAATCTCATTTTGGTCGCCAATAAAAGTTGACCTAATTGGTAAGGAGTCGACTCAAAACTCACAAGGTCGTGAGTTCGATTCTCACTGCCGATGTAAGGTTTTGTTAGTAGGTGATCTGTAAGTACCTCTGTAAGCGCTCATAGAGCCTTGAGGCCTGCCCTGACCTTGGTGAGCCCCCGGGGCTCAACTCACCTAAACTTTTTTGTACAAAAAAAATCTCATTTTGGTCTTTAATATTTACCTTATATTCCATTTTGGTCCTTAATGTTTCCCAATAATTCTATATATTTTGGTCCCTAATTACTGATAATATTGTCATACTTCTCTCATTTTCAAGTCCGAATGTTACAAAATTGAAACTATAAGTTACTCTTCATGAGTTTTTTTTCTCTTCTCAATTGAAACCGTCCACAAATAAGATTTGATCAAGCCCGAAAGTTGGCATATAGTTTTATGAAGTTCGTCATATCTTTCTCATTTTAGGTCTGAATGCATAATAATTAGAGCTATGATGAGTTACTCTTGATGAATACTCTTTTTTGTCTAATTGGAGCCTTTGACAAATAAAGTAAAATAGTACTATCAAATCTAGTATATTATTGGTGTTTTGACCAAACTCACTTTCAAAGTACTATTTGACATCGTTTGTCAACGTCCTCAATTAGACATAAAAAAAATTGTGAAGAGTAAGTCGAAGATTCGATTTTGTTACAATCGGACTTGAAACAAAGAATATGACCAACTTCTAACAATACGATTTTTATTAGAGTAACACGTAAGATGTTTCAATACCTCACATTCAGATTTGAAACGAGAAAATATGATTATATTCAGTAGTTAGGGACCAATCGTTGAACTTATTAAGAAATATTAGAGACCAAATTAGAATTGTTGAGAAATACTAAAGATTAAAAAAGAACAAAAAAAATACTAAGAACTAAAATAAAATTTAGAGTAAATAGTGGTGACCAAAATAAGATTTTGACCCGCTCTTTATTATTGGACATATGACAAGAAAATGAATTAGTTAAATTATGGTGGCTAAAGTATTGTTAAAGTATCATTTAATGATCATTGGATGAGTTGACTGAGAATTTATGTATTGACTTCTAAATAAAATCAATGGTGTGGATGCAATAATTTAATTACTGATGTAATTGAGCCACTCCCCAACCTAACTCACCATCGCTGAAAGATACGTAGGGGTGTCATGCTTGGTCACTTTTGTGAAGTTAAATATTATTTCATTATTAGTAATAAAATAACTAATATATTTTCATTTGATCGGTTTTAATTATTGAAAAAACTTAGGTAGAGTTTCTTATATCTTTGTTATAAGATTCTTTTAATCACAAACTTGATTTACATTATCTCTCTTTCTTTCATGATTGATCATGCAAAAAAGTGTATTTAATATTTCTTTCTACTATGATTGGTTATGCATAAAATA
>QANZ01037833.1:111273-129656 GCA_003254925.1 Chamaecrista fasciculata | reverse complement strand
TGTTCCTAAGTAGTTCAAGTATATCCATTCAATTAATTATATGTAGGGTAGCGAGAATTCAATACATCATCACTTTACCAATAATTTCATTTAAACCACTTTTCTTCATTCTTTTTTTTTTTAAATTTTAAATATTTTTAATACTAATTTTTTTTTAAATAATGATGAACACTTAATTATCATATATATTAATATTAATATTTTTTCTTTACATATATTTTTTATTGGACACTTTTATTAATTCCTCTCTGTCTCTTTTATTAATTCTTCATTGAGCTGTTCAATTCCATCGAAATGCCTTTGAGGAGCAGAAATCGTCCATGGAGAGAAATAGCGACAGAGGATGATGGGGTTAGGCTCTAGAGAGGGAGTGATAAGAGAATTTTAAAAAAATACCCAGTCAAAAAATACATCCCCACTAGGATTTTTTTTTGGGAATGACACATCACAGTTAACCAAAAAAAGAAATGTGACGAAACCAACTTAAAGCCTAAACGAAATTTGAGGATTACAATGGAAAAACATTTGAGGACTAAAGAATTGACCCTATAATAACTTAAGTACTAAAAATCAAGAATTTAATAGTGGAATCAGATTGAAGTGTTGCTATCAATCTTCTTAAGCAACAAGACTTACATCATCTTCATCCTCATTATACTTTAATTATGAATTGTCATCATTTTCTCTCCTCCTTTAACACATGAAAAGCCAACCACATATTAAGGGAAACTAACTCTTGTGCAGATATTTTGGCAAAATATTACAGGAAGAACTAATTTGTCTTTACCATCTACACACATCCACCCTCCTTCATCTTTTTAGCTCTTCTCCAAGAGAATTAATATCAAGATGGATAGGAAGAAAAAAAAGAACACTAATACTTGATATTATCTTGTTCTGTTTTTCTTTTTTCTCGTTTGGTTCATCTCTTTTGTATATTGGCTTTTTTTTTTAATCAGTGTTCCTGCCTTTCTTTTATATATTATCTACACTATCTGTATTTTTGTAATCCTCAGTTTATTTGAATGAATTGCACATTTTACAAAAAAAAAAAACATAATTTTGACTTTAAATAAAAATTGTGACATGAGAAAAATAGACTAAAAAAATTAGAATGTTACAACAGTTTAACTCTCCCTGTCAAAACATTTCTCAAATGTTTGAGTTATCACTTACTTTATTAAGTTAGGTAAAAGTATTTTTTTCATTTTTAAACTTTATATTAATTTTTAATTTTATTCCAAATTCATGGTCAAAGTTTTATATGATTAATTTTATTTATTATTCTAATTCTATCAAATAACTTAACGACACACTCTGACATCTTATTTATACTTTTAAAATTAAGTTTAACTATACTATCGAATGTATTTTTAAAGTTTAGGTTCACTGTCAAGGAAAATTGCCATAAAAATATATTCTTCATCACATGGAGTTCATCATTAAGTTAAATGTTGACGGTTGGTGTATAAATAAAAGAGCTACAATCTAAATTGAAGGATCTAAATTTAAATTTTACAGTCGATATTATTAGAAAGACTTTAATTATTTACTCAAAATTCAAATAGAATTATTCTTCCTCTGTATAGATTAAAAAAAAAAGCCTCATGGTTATATAAAAAAAATTATTTTAGCCTTTAAGTTGTCTTTCCATATAGGTATAGAGAAGCTACACTTTTTATATAATCATTCTTCTAGAAAGAAGAGAAAGATTGATAATACGTACGGCCTATATTATACATAATTAGTTAGGACTTAGGACCGCTAAACGTCGATGATATATATAGCAGCATGAGTTTCATTTCTTTTACTTCTTAAAATAATAGCTAGAATAGTCAAATAAAGAAATAAATTTTCAACTTAACCGTTTTCACAAATTATAAATTATTTACTTACCGAGTGAAATTTTAGAAACACTCATGCATTTGAGCTTAATTATGAACGCTACTTGTACACAAAAAATGTGAAAATTTAGAAAGCAAAAATATATGTCACAAAATTTAATTAGTTGCATTGACTCACTCAAGGTCTTAAAAATAAAGCATTTTTAAAAATACGTCTCTAGTTGACGAAGCTTTTGAAAATGTAATGAAGCATTTTTAAAAATAAAAGTATATATTTATCTATAAAAATAAGAGTGGAATATGCAACATTGATTGAGTACAAATATCCTTATCTGGAGTCTTTTCAAATGAAAGTAATGTCACGAATTGTCGAAGGAGCAGTACAAGTATAATTAAGCTAACATGAAGACATATCCATGTCCCCTACTTTCTCTTCCACTTTCTCATTCCATTATTACTTAGCTCTCAACAAATCAACATCATATATCATATACGCCATTAATTAATTTTCTTCTTCTTCTTCTTCTTCTCTTAGTTTTGGCTATAATTTAATTTTCTTTTTGGCCCCTATCTGGCCGTGCTAGTTTGAGAGATATAAATAATATTCTTGAAGTCAATCATGGAATGAGAGGCCATTTTGACAGGTTTCTAAGTAAGAGTACTTTGAGAGAAAAGTTGCTCCAATATTTATCTGAACTTTCATCCTCAATTTTGGAAAGTTTCCCATCTAGTGACCTGTTATATCATATATTCAGTAAGTCCTTAGCAACATAGCAAGTTCACATCCTATATATTTTGCACTCAGAAATCATTCACTCCATAATATATATATATAGATCTTTTGCAATTATTCAAATTACTAGCTCTGGTTATGGTCTAATTACTATTAAATCATTACACTGTATAAAAATGCATGATTAATAACGGTGTAACAACAATTATCTCGTGGCCAAATTTTAGATGTGAGGTTAATTAAGTCATAGTTAAATTATAATGCTAATTAAGCATTTTCTCCATTGTATACGTATGCGGGCTAAAAAGAAAAGGAATTCCAACATTGTTAAAAGTTAAAATTACGAGTTTGATTAAAAAAAAAAAGGTAATTGTTGACAAAGAAATTGTTTGTTCCAATGCAGGTTAAGAAAAAATAGAATTAATTACATGCATACTTATTAATTGATAAAGTAGTTAGCCACCTCAGCTTTTAGTTATTATGATCAGTGTTGATCAGAACCAAATCGGATAGAGACTCGGACAAGCATTTGATTCACGGTCTGATTGGTTCAATCAGTTGAACCGTTGGTCGGACCGGATGACCCAATAAATAATTATTTTTAATATATTAAATATAAATACTCTTTATATTTTTTGTTTGTGGTTTAAGAGATGCATTTAATTTATTACTAAATACATTTTTTCATCTAAATAATATAATTTTTCTCTCCACTACTAGAGATTATAGATTAAATGCATTTTTCAATCAAATGAATGGACCGAATGCATCCTAAACAAGATCTAATAAGTCATAAATTCATAATAATTAATTAAATTCAACATTTCGACCCTCAAATTTCAAGTTCAACAAAAAATAGAGGAAGAGGACCAAATAAGAGAATATTTAGAGATCATAAGCAAAAAAAAAAAAAAAAACTAGTTGGACCACCGGTTCGGTCCAGCGGTTGGACCCCGGTTCGCCGGTTTTGTCCGATTAAAACCGGTTCAATCCGGTCCAACTGACAGTTTGATTTTTTTGGTCGAACCCACTCGCTTTCACATTCAGTTGGCGGTTGGACCGTCCGGTCCGGTCCAGTTCTGACAACACTGATTCTGATAAGAGTTTATTAGTCTTTCAGTTTAGCTAAAACTAATTTCTAGTGTATTGTTCCTTCCTTATATTGTATTTCCTATACTATTGCACTTCCTATAAATACTAGTTTGTATACTCTGTTTCCACTTAATACAAATCATTCTTTTCTCAGTTTAAATTTCTTCATTTTCATTTTCTCTATAACTTAGCATGGTATCAGAGTCTTAAGCTTTTCCATGGAGAGCACCCCGACGCCTTCAATGGCAGCTGAAGCTCTTGCAATGGCGGAGCCGGTACCTGTTCCGTTTAAACCAGCGACAAGAGTCATCAGCTTCTCACATTCGATTTCTATTAAACTTGACATTCATTTTGTAAGGGAAAAAAGCAATTGCAGAGAGATCTCTGTTCTTCATATTTCCTTTGCTGATCAGGTTGCTGATGGCTTCACAAAGCTATTGTCCAAGCAGCTGTTCCTTGACTTTCAATCTCTTCTTATGATTGGTGATAGGAATCATCTGCTTGAGGGGGGATAACAGAGTAGTTAGTCAGTTCAACTTTTAGTTATTCTAATAAACATTTGTCAGTCTTTTAGTTTAGCAAAAACTGATTTTTGATGTATTGTTCATTCCTTACATTGTATTTCCTATACCATTACACTTCGTATAAATACAGGCATGTATACTTTGTTTCCACTAAATACAAATTATTTTTTTTCAGTTTTAATTTCTTCATTCTCATTTTTTCTATAACTTAGCATTAATTAACGTGAGTGTGACAAATATAAGTGGCAATATATATATTTATAAATATTAATTGGTGGTAACAAAAGTGGGAATATATGATGATAAGATAGAAGTATTTAATGGTTGGGATGTGTTGGAGATGGATTTTAGGCCACATGTCCTAAATGTGCGTTCATGGAGCAGGACCACCCTATATATGGCGGTGGACAATTCTCTTGTAAGTTGTAAGGTGGTATATAGTCAAAATAGAGGGCATATATAGCTCTGTGTCTCACTGACTGCCCTAATATTATATATATAGGGATAGGGACTATATATATAGGGTCCTTAAGTCCATGTCGGCCATTCCTCTCTCTCTACTGTCTCCTATTGTAGCTTCTGGCACAACATATATATGTTATGTACTCACTCTAACTTTGACATTAATCCCATTTCTTCCTATTATGCCAACAATATACCATGATGGAATTCCCCAATTATTCCATCGTGTCTTCAGAGACAAAAAAAAAACCTGAAATGACGTTTAACATCTCCACCATCATATGTTAATGTGGTTAATTAATGAATTATTTTTTCTAGGCAAAAAAAAAATGTGGTTAATTATATTATATACACATATATATATGGTGGGTCGGAACACGGAAATTAAGTGAGATACAGCTATTTATATATATGATATATTTTCACTGCTAAATGATGAGTGACATACAACTCCATCGTATATGCAAATATACCATGACCTCAAGATGATTATAATATTTTCAAGATGCGATTGCTCTTACTATTCACTCTTATTTTAAAGACATTTAGGGCCTGTTTGGGAGCAAAACATCTCAATTTCATCCCATTTTAATCCTAATCTCAACCTAAAATTAGATGAACAGTCCAGTTTGGGTGTTTGTGTGGCACATAATCTCATCTCAATCTCATCCTAATCCTCATCTCATCCAAATCATCATCCCATTTATCATACATTTACTAATCTACCCCTATTTATATACCTATATTTACCTACACTCTAATACAAATATAAAAAAGATAATTAGACAAAATAGTAATTTTACATACCCTCATTTATTACACTTATAATTTTCTCTCTCTCCATCATTTCTTATTAATTTTTTTTCTCTCCCTCTCACTCACTCACAAACACACACAAACTTCTCTCTCTCCTTTTCTCTCTATCTCTCACACACCCACTCACCCACTCCCTCTCTCTCCCTTATATATATATATATATATTATATATATTTATATTATATATATATAATTTATATTAATTTAATTAAACAAAGATGTTTTTGTCCATTTGTAATGTTGTTTTTTTTAGTCCCAACATTTCTCTATTTCTTTTGAGTAAAATATACAATTGAATCCCTAAATTATTTTTTAAGTTACAATCTTCTATTCTATTTACTGTATTTTTTTAAAAAAAAGAAAAAAATTACTTATCTTCACTTTTATAGGCATTTTAGTCCTCAAACTATGAGCTCAATTTCCTTGGCTAGTAAAACTATTTTTTGTTTAGTTTTTTTCTCAAACTATGAAAATAGTTTGATTTTGGTCCTCAAACTATTTGTTGTTCTAAATTCGTGTCCAAATTCATCCGATGATTATGCGCTATGGATAATGGAGAAATAACGGTTATTTTTTTGTTGGGAAAATACACAAGTTTCCATGTGTTTGTTATTTTTCTGGTTCGAATCATGGGTAGCAAAAAAATTGCAATGTTGTTTTGTTGGGAAATTACAAAGTTATGGACCAAATTGTACATTTACAATCATTTCCATATTACTTGCATTCTGGTCCCACGATATTGTTTGTTATTTTTTGCACCTTGCAAATAAAAAATATACCCGATTGTTGACGGTACAAGCTTTGTTCGAGCCCCGAGTACAGATATTAGGGACCGATTCTTTGGACCGATACAATGTTATGGACCAAATTTTATGTTTACAATACTTTTCATGTTATTTGCATTCTAGTCCCCAAAATATTACTTATTATTTTCTTTATATTCAAATTCATAAATGTGCCCCATTATTCATGGCTGGGATTCTCTACGAGCTTTGAATTATCACTCACACATGTTAGGGATTGATTAATTGGCCGGATACAAATTTATGGACCAAATTGCATTCTCAAAAGAATTTTAATGTTATTTTCATTTTGCCCCATAATCTCATCCAATAGGATGGACCAAAATCCATCATCCTATAGGATTGAGAAATCACGCTTTCCAAGAGCATCTCATCCAAATATCATCCCAGTCAAACCCCAATCAAACCCCACCCAAACACCTATATCTCATCTCAATCTCATCTCAATCTCAATCTCAACATCATTATTTCATACCATTTCTACCCCTATACAAAATAAATAAATCCAACAACCTATTTCACCTAACCACAATCATTACATACCCTTTTATATAATTTCACACCCTATTATACATCATTTTCTCTCAAACCATCCAAACACCACTACATAATCTCATCTCATCCTAATTTCAACATCATCTCATCTCATCTCATAAGTTGAGATTGAATTGAGATTGGATTGAACTTTTTGCTCCCAAACAGGCCCTTAGAGTGTGTTTGATTCTCAATTACAACATCATTACAAATTTATTATCCCTATTTTCAATATATAACTTGAGCTACAGTGCAACATGACTGTTTATTTTTCAATTACAAAGTCATTACAAAAGTATCATTTCATTACATTTTTCATACTCAATTACTAACATACCCCTACTCAAATACCTATAATTGCCTATACTATAATACAAATATAAAAAACTATTTAGCAAAATAGTAATTTTCAATACCCTCATTTATTACACTTACAACTTTCTCTCTCCACTCCTCATTTCTTCTTATTTTCTTTTTCCTCTTTTTCTTACTCACTCCTCTCTCCCTCATTTATTACCTATACTCTAATAAAAATATAAAAACAAAATTTAAAAACAACAAAAGGAAAAAATATATAATTCAATCCCAAAAAATTTACAGTTTGGTCCCTCATCTAGTATATGTATGAATAATCTTTTTTGTAGTGTACCATATTCAAAACAAAATTCAAAACCGGTAATGAAAAAAAAAATATAATTCATACAAAAAAAATATACATGTTGGTCCCTCCTCCAGTATATATATGAGTAATATTTTTGGTAGTGCAACAACTGAAAAACAAAATTCAAAAATATATATAATTCAAATATACATTTTGGTCCTTTCGCTAGTATATATATGAGTAATATTTTTTGTAGTATAAAAATTAAAAAACAATAATCTTTCAAATATTTTTTGTCAAATAATTATCCTTTTTTTATGTACCGTACACTGTTGAAATTATTTATCAAATTCTGCATAATAATTTGTTGTTTGTTAAAGATAAATTATTTGGTCCATTAATTTTTAAAGATTATTCTATTTTGGTCCCTAAATTTATTTTTTGGCCATTGAAATTGAAAGAGAGACCAAATTATTGATGAATACACTTTTTTTATGGGTCGAGACATATATTTCCCTTCGTAAGGACTAATTCGTTGGATCGATATAAAATCGTGGACCAAATAGAAGGTTTTTAAAATTTTTCTGTTATTTACATTTAAGTCATTTCATTTCATTACATAATGCATCTCCAACCTTCATTACAAATATTCACCTTTAGCACAAATTCCAAGACAATTTCATTACCATTTCATTTCATAACCACCACAACCAAAAAGTCAAAATCATTTTTTTTTGTATTTCTATCTCATTCCATTATCAATTATCAATTCTACCCCTATACAATTTAAAAAAACCCATATAATTATTTCAAACAACCACAATCATTACATACCCTTTTTCAAAATTTCACATCCTATTTTTTTCATTACATCTTAAACTAATCCAAACACCATTTTCATTACATAATTTTCTCATTACCATTTCATTACATAAAATTATCATTTCATTACATACTTATTATCCAAACACACCCTAAATCTGCTTGCTTTGATCTCCATCCTCTCAAAACCCCTGGGGAAGATGGACTCCATGCCATCTTTTATAAAAAAAATCTGGTTTACCATTAAGGATCAAATCATTTCTCTTATAAATAATATTTTCATAACTGGCCTTGTCCCTAGCTCGTGGGGTAAAACCTTACTTTGCCTCATTCCTAAAATAAAAAATGCCTCCAAACCCTCTCACTTGCGCCCTATTGGCCTTTGCTTGACTCACTATAAGATTTTTAGTAAACTCCTTACAAACCGCCTCAAACCGATCCTTTCAAGCTTAATTTCCCCCTTCCAAGGCGCTTTTCAAAAAGGTAAGAAAGTTAATGATCTTTTTATAACTGCACATGAAATTATCCATTCCATGAACCTCTCTAAATCAAAGTTTGGTTGGATGGTGATTAAACTAGACATCACTAAGGCTTTTGACTCTATTTCTTGGGATTTCATTCTAAATATGCTAAAAGCTTTTAACTTTCCTGATATCTGGATTTCAATCATCAATTCTATTTTCCATTCTTTTCACTATACACCTATTATTAATGGAAAAAGACTGCCTAGCTTTAAACCTTATAGAGGCATTAGACAAGGTGACCCTATTTCACCTTATCTTTTATTTTAGCAATGGAATACCTGAATCATTCTATATCTCATGAGGTTAACTCTAAAAATTGGACCCCTTTTTCTTTCACCAATAAGAGCAATAACAACAATATAACTTTCTCTCATCTTCTATTTGCAGATGACATCTTACTTTTTGCTAAAGCTACCACTAAAAACATTTCTACTATTCAAGCTTGCCTAAATAATTTTTCTGATGCGTCTCATCTTAATTTCAACCTAAACAAGTCAAAAATTTGGCTTTCTAAAACTGTTCCTCAGTCCTTCAAAAACTCTATTTCCTCCACTTTAAACATCCCCATCTCTAGCTCCTTAGGAAACTACCTTAGCTTACCTCTTAAACCTTCCTACAATAAATCAGATTTCAACTTCATCATTTCTAACCTTCATAACAAACTTCAAGGCTGAAAACGTAACTCTCTCTCTATGGCTGGTAGGATCCAGCTTATAAATTCCACTCTTTCCTCTATGGCTGCACATACTATGCAATCCCTTTCCCTTCCTATCACTATTCAAAATAAAGTTGAGTCTATCAATAGAAATTTTCTCTGGGGCCGTGATGAAAATACTAAAAGAATTCATCATATAAATTGGGATACTATAACCACACCAAAAATTTATGGCGACTTAGGTATTAGGAAAACAAACTACATTAATGCATCCTTTATGGCTAAAATTAAATGGAATATTCTCTCAAACAAAACCAATCTCTATTCTACTGTTCTCAGAATTAAATATGGCAATAACTTAGATAGAAATACCTACAATAAATCTTTTATTAGAAGAAGTATTGATAAAGACAACAACATTATCAATGATAATTCCATCTGGATTCTTGGAAATGGCCAAAAAGTAAAATTCTGGTCTGATAATTGGCTACCTTGTGGGCCTTTAATTAATATCCTCTCTGGCCCTCTCCCTCTTAATCATAATCTCTTCCCTGTCTCTTCCTACCTTGACAATCATAACAACTTTGATTTCTCTCTTATTCCCTATGTTTTACCTACAAATATTCTCAATATGATCATAGTTACACACATTGACACCACTAATACCATCCCTGATTTCATTACTTGGTCCCCTGCTTCAAATGGCATTTTTTGCTCTTCCACTGCTTACCTTTCTCTTTTCAAAGACATCCAACCTTTTGAACATTCTTAGATCTGGAAAATAAATCTCCCTCCTCGATATTCTCTCTTTCTTTGGAAATCCCTTAACAACGCTATTCCTACAAACAGTATTCTCTTCAATAAAAAGTGTACTCCCTCCCTTTGTGTGTTTTATGTCAGGATACCATTGAAAGTTTGGATCACCTTCTTAGAAATTGCTCAAAAGTCTCTACCATATGGAATTCCCTTGACCCTCCTGCTTCTATTAATAACACCACCTTCCCTGTTTGGTTAAAATTTCATAGTAATCACAAAAAAAAAATTCAATCTCCTCATTCCTTGGCATATCCTCTTCATCATCGTGATCAAAAACATTTGGATTGCTAGAAATAATCTTTTATTTAATATGATTTCTTTCAATCCTTCTCTTATTACCAAAAACAGTATAGCTGAAGCTATTGAATTTTACTACCTCTTCTCAAATGAAATTGTTTCTCATGTGTCTTCTTCGTCTTCTACTACTTCTTACATTTCTTGGACTAAACCCTCTATGCCCTTTTTTAAATTAAACTGTGATGGATCAGCAAAGGATAACTTAATTGGTGCCGGAGGAATTATTAGAGATTATACTGGAAATTGGCTGTCTGGTTTTTCCATCTTTCGTGGTGCAGGAAACATTTTAAAGGCAGAGCTATGGAGTATCCTTCATGGCCTTCAGCTTGCTAAAGAACTAAATATCACTCATATTATTGTTGAAACAGACTCTTCTCTCGCAGTTCATCTTATTACTGATCCAAACATTTCATCTCACCACCATCTCTTCTCTCTTATTCACAATTGCAGATGCTACCTGACTCTCTTTGAAGAAGCTCAAATTCAACACATCTCCAGAGAAGCAAACCAACCAGCAGATCTCTTAGCAAACTGGGGACGATCAAATCTGTCTCCAAAGACTATCTTTACTTCTATGCCAAGCTTTATCTCTCTATCTTGCTTTTATGATTATATGCATCACTCCTATCCTAGGACTAGTACTATTTCCAGTATTTCAGTTTGTAATTCTTCTAGTAATATGCCTAGTAGTTTGGTTTGTAATTTATCTTTTCCAGTTTTTAGTCCCCCTAGTTGTAATCGAGTAGTATAACCTCTAAACTGTTATACAACCTTTGTTACTGCTTTCCTTGTTCTTTTAATGAATTTCGTTTATTATTAAAAAAAAAAGATTATATTACTCACCAAAAACAAGTTGAATATTCTTATCATGTCCTCTCTTATACATTATATATGGGTACTGCAAATATTGATGGCCAAACTTTTCAAATTAAAGGTGCCGTTTTTAAGAATATAACCAATCCAAAGATTCAATATGCATGGATGATGTCTGTCCAAATTTGAGAAGAAACATGAGGTGAAGTATAGAAAGTTGAAAGAAACTACTGTGTGCCATATTGCATATATTTCATATATACATGTGCATGTGTATTTTATATATAGGCTTAAGTATACTTTTGGTCCCATAACTATGACAAAGGTTTCATTTTGGTCCCATAACTTTTTTTGTTGCAATTTTGGTCCCATAACTATGACAAAGGTTTCATTTTGGTCCCATAACTTTTTTTGTTGCAATTTTGGTCCCATAACTTCTCAAAAGGTTCCACCGTTAGTCCCTTGGTGAATTCCATCCATATTTAGCTATTAAGTATGACGTGGCATAGTGGCTAGGATCATGATGTGGCAAAATAAGATGAAATGGACTGAAATAGGATCTATATACAACATATTAAAACTTATCTATACCCAACCACAATATATACAAAGAGTGGTACTTCCTCTTCCTCGTCAGCCCAACGGGACTTATCTATACCCAACCACTCTTTGTATATATGGTGGTTGGGTATAGATAAGTTTTAATATGTTGCATATAGATCCTATTTCAGTCCACTTCATCTTATTTTGCCACATTATGATCCTAGTCACTATGCCACGTCATACTTAACAGCTAAATATGGATGGAATTCACCAAGGGACTAACTGTGGAATCTTTTGAGAAGTTATGGGACCAAAATTGCAACAAAAAAAGTTATGGGACCAAAATGAAACCTTTGTCATAGTTATGGGACCAAAATGAAACCTTTGTCATAGTTATGGGACCAAAAGTGCACTTAAACCTTATATATATAAACGTGATGGGCGTAAAATAGTGTTAGTAGTTTTTATATGAATGGTTAGGGTTAGGGTATGGTAGGAGAAGAGTGATGAAAATGAAAAGGAGGAAAGGGAAGATTCCCGACATGGATATATAGATAAGAAAGGCATATGCATGGATGGATATTTTGAAATTAAAGTTGCTCCTCTTTTCAGTTGAATCCGTAAATTATGGCAAACTGTGGAAAATGTGTGTGGTGTTGTAGGCAACAGTGACAACACCTTTTCATTCATTCTTTCTGTGAAAAAGCTTTGTAATCATTAACGATATATATGCCTTATGCCTATATATACATACACCTTGATTCCGATATTTCAATTCTTTTTCGAGTAAACTACTAAATTAGTCCCTGGATTATTGATTCGCTGCCAGATTGATCCCCGAATTTAGGAAACTGACAAATAGGACCCTAAATTTTTCTAACGAGTCAAATAGGTCCCCGAATTTTTCTAACATTTGTCAAATAGGTCCTTCTGTGCATGTTATTCGGGGACCTATTTGACTAACGTTAGAAAAATTCGGGGACCTATTTGTTAATTTCCTAAATTCAGGGACCAATCTGTCAGCGAGCCAATAATTCGGGGACCAATTTGATTAGTTTACTCATTCTTTTTCCATCTGGCCCTCTCTTATACAACTCTCTCATGCCACCTGGATTCCAACTCCCAAATCCTTAGCATAATATTGACATAACTTATTTTTACATCGTTAAATTTGTACTTCTTTTTTATGAATTAATTCTTAAATAATGAAAATACATTATTTGATTTTTAAGTAATGATGAACGTCAATTAAGTAGTCCATAGAGATATTCATATTGATCTAGTGATCTAGAAGTTAAATGGATATACATGTAGCTAGTTTGCCTAATTAATGTATCATCCATTAATGTTTAATAATAATTTGAGTAACACAACTAATTTTATTTCACATCCACTCATTTGGAAGCACGACTAAGGCTAATTAATTAAGGAAGTCGTCAATTAATATCCACATTATATTGGAGCGCCTATAATTTATCTTTTTCGTCCTCTTCCTCTTTCAACTCTAAGTATAAGTTGCAAATATCCAAAAAAATAATAATCACGACAACTACGATGAAGACACGACTATGAGATCAATATAAAATGGGTCCTTCTAACATATGCCTTTAGGGCACATGTTAAGGTTTCTTTTGATTGGTCAAGTGAATTTTCGAACATTAAAAATTATCTTTTAAATAAATTTTGGTAGATTTCAAAATATGAGATGCTCTACTAACCAATCAGAAGAAACCTTAAAATGTGCCCTAAGGGCACATGTTAGATAAATCCATATAGAATATGGTCATAGTTAATAGTTTGGGACTTAAATGAAATATTTTGACAATATTTAAGATCAATATGAATATTTTAAAACATAAAGGATCGAAATGAACATAAAGACATATATTTAGGACCAAAATGATTCTTTGACCTAGATTAATTTATCAACTTAACAATCTTTTAATATTATTAATATATTTTTATAAACAAGAGGTGATAAAAGATTGTAAAAAAATGTGGTGCGAGACCACAGCCTAGCTAATAGGCCATTATTGATCACGCCGCATTATCCCTCCATCACCATCACATTTACGGATTTATTATCCAAACTCAAGTTTATTTTTTGTTGTTTGTACATACAATTTGTTAAATTTATAGAAATAAGGAAAGCAATTTAAAAAAAAATAAAAAAAAAAGTTGATATAGAGAGATTTTAAATTAGTTGTGTATATATATAGATGTAAGATCTCTCTCTATATATATATATTCCATTATTCTTACCCACAATTCCATCTCTCCCACCTCACCAAGCTAAGGTGACTATCATTTCATTCATATATACAATACAAGGCACTATTATATTACCACAAATATTTCTTTTATATATATATAGCAGACTAATCAATTAGTACGATAGTATATACTATATATATATATATATATATATAGCATACTAATCATATGTTTTATCTATATTTAATTATTTTTTAAATTTTTAATCCTTAAATTTAGATTAAATTTATATTTTTTCAATTATAAAATTATAATGAATTTATCATTTTTTGCCTTTAAATTTTATTCAATGATCAAATTGTTGACAATTTGTGATATTTAAAAATTGAATAATATGAAAATGATATGAAGTAACAATGTTGGATCTCACACGCCTGAGTATGCATGAAAATGATATGAAGTCTAATAATTGATAGCTTGGGTTTGGTCCATCCAAGTCCAAATTCATCATTTTAAATTAATAGATCCTTTTTTTTAATTTTGTGTCATAAGAAACAAAACCCCAACTTTTTAAACATTTAGTTAAGCTTTTTTAATCGTGTCTATATGTTTCTCTTTATTTAATCATAAGTAATCTTAATCAATCCACAATAAGGTTTTAGGCCTAGCTGCCTCTTTCTTTTTGCTCTCTTTCTTCTGTGCAAAGCTTTTTTGGGTCGCCGCTGTTTTAGCGGCAGTAGCCCTCCTTTGTTTATTTAGAGTTAAAAATTTCTCTCCCGTAAGGATTCCTCTCTCTCTTTACACAAAGATGAGTCCTTTTGGATGGGTTGCAAACCCCTCACCTTCGTTAGTTGATATCTTGTCTAGTGATGCTGATTATTTTGTTTTGTTTTCGTTTATACTGTGCTTGACTTTACCTTACTTTTGAATGAATTATGTTTCAGACTAAAAAAAAAATCATAAGTGATCTTAAGGTGTTAATTAAGTATATAAAACTAGAAATCAAGATAAATAAGTTCTATTTAAATTAGCAAATAACCTCCTTGTAGATTTAACAAGATGCACAATAACATGAACCAAGGTTATTAAGATCGAGATCTTAGATAGTAAGATCGTATAAGATCGAGATCTTAATAAGGCCAACCTTGCTGGATCATATAGAAGATCGTATTTAGTTAGGATTGGACTAAGATCGCGATTTTCTTAAAATCGTATGGATCGTACTGACAAAAAAAAAATTTTGGCCCAAAACATAGTGTTTTATACATTTTTGTTTTTGTTTTTAATTTTCTGGCCCAAAACGCATAAGTGAGGCAAATTTAGAGTTTCCCTTTCACAAATCACATTTATCTTTTCACTTTTCACAGTCTCTCATATTCTCTGTCGTTCCCTTTCACATTTATCTATAGAATAAAAATTATATTGGTTTTTATCTTTATTTGTAAGATGTTTGACACAAGAAAGATGTAAATATACCATAAAAATATAAATTTTTAGACATATTTAGAATAAATATAAATTGTTAAGATCTTACGATCCTAATTATTAAGATCTTACGATCCTAATTTTTTTGTGCAAAAAAAAAGTTAGGATCTTACGATCCTCGATTCAATTTTACGATTCGATCTATTTTTTTTTCAACTCCGATCTTTATTAAGATCTAGATCTTAATAACCTTGACATGAACATCTCTAGTAAAATTAAATATTTTAATTAGTTGATATTAAAAATATTACAACGGATGGTGAACACGGGATCCAACTCACCTAAACTTTTCATATTACCAAAAGAAAAAAACCACTTCCCATTCTAGGAGGAACTATTTTATGCTTCTATTATGCTTACAACATTTTGACACGTGAGGCCGGCCACACCACCAAAGCACCGAAGTGCCAAGTACGTAAGACTTTTCGAGAATGGATCCCCTATAGTTCCCTGAAGTAGATAATTCTGACCATTGATTTAATCTGGACGCCTATTATAAGGACACGTCACCCACATGTTTCTTTCTTCCTCTAACACGCCCAAAAGCCAAAATATTGAAAATACCCACCATTTTCAAAATTATTTTTTAGGGACCAAAAAGTGAAACAATGTTGCCCATTCTGTCTTCAATAATCAATACGCACCATTTTTCTATTTTGCACCACAACATGGATTGAGGGAAAAAATGGTGGGTATTAAACTTTGGTGAAGAAAGTTGAAGCACCGGAGGAAGAAGATGGTGGATGGATTTGATTATTTTATTAAAATATCAATTTAAATATAATAGAAAATACAATTTGTTTAAAATCATTAATTAAGAGTAATATCAATTCAATTTAAAATCACATCAATTTCATTATTAAATTTTAGTTAATTTCCTTAACTTTTTTTTTTAAATACAAATATCCTTAACTAGAAGATATTATGATTTCATTTAATTCTACTGATCTACTCTATAGACTAAAACTTACAATTAAATTTTTTAAATAATTAAATATAAAACATGATATTTTAAAGAATTAAATCAGTAATTTATTGATTTTTTTTAAAAAAAGAATGTTGGGGGTGAAGATGTGAAATAGAAGAGTTCAGAGTTGTAGTGATTAGAGAAATGACCAAGCTCATAATTGATAAGACGGAAGTACTTATGCTATGCAGCTTACACTTACACCCCACTTCACGTACCCACACCAATTTCCCATCAATGGTGCTTCCTCACAACTTGCCACAAATAAAATGTGGACACTTTTTTTTTACAATATTGTTATAAATTTTTAAAAAATTACAAGATTATATGTNTTTTTTTTTTTTTTTTTGGTGTATTCTGTTTGGCTGTATATTTGCCTTTTGTTTCTTGTTGTTTTGTTGTTGCTGGATTGATATTTGTTTTCCTGGTTTCTTTTGGTGGAATGAAGAAGTTGGTTTAGTTGGAAAAAGAAAAAAGAGCTATTACTGGCATTTTCATTTTTCTTCATTCACTATCGTTATACTTACTTATCCTTAATTTATAAATTAGTTTTGAATATCATCTTTCAAATTCTATAATCTATCTTACTAGTGTGGGACCCGTGCAACATTCATACTAGAATCAATTATAAGAAAATGTGTAATTAGCATGTTATTTTTTACACGGTACTAAAATTCAAAATAAAATTTCTACATTTAGTATTGCATTTATATATTCATGTTAAAAAACTATATATGTCTTTAACTTTGAATTAATGTTTTAACAGAACAGATTAAATTGATTATATTTATATTTTTCTTGTACTAAATTTTATACTTTACTTTAAAAAACTAAATTAAAATGTATTATACTTAGAGATTAAATTACTAATTTACAAAGAAAATATTTAAAAGATGCATATTTATTGAGTTTTTTTGTTAGATTATTCATTATTGTGATTTATTTTAAATGCTTAAAACGCTTTTGGCCAAAAAGGAAAAATGCTAACTGCAAGAGAACTGAGAACTGCTAACATGTAACATGACAGACTTCAGAGAATGCTTACGCCAACACATAACAAATTCTTGTACTTTTGGTCCGTACTTTGTTTGAAATATCTATGCATTAATGGTAGACGATATCGATAATTGCTGAGATACATATTTATTTTTTTTATATATTTTCAATCAATGATATATAAGTGAAGATGCATATGAAATAAAAAATAAAAATATATAATATTCATATGTTCGCCTTATCAACTTATGTCTTACGCATAGAGATTTGCTGGAACCTAATTCACGACGAGAAAGAAACATTTCTTTACTCTATATTGAGTAAAAGTAAAACAATAGTGTAAAAGTATTTTTATTTCAACTTTTATTGGTGAGGCTCGTACTTATTTATAGAGCGGATATGGAAAACAATTGACAACCGATATATTGAGGTAATAGCAATATGGTTGGTTATATGGATCACATTAATAATGTCGTCATCCACTAAAACGAACTAGAAGAATTAGTATAAAGGGTGAGTCTATGATGCAAAGTTGAAATCTTGACATGGGATGCAAAGAATTTTAAACCAATCAAATTTTAACATTTGGAATTAATAACCTGGAGAATAGGTAACCAACAGGTAATCAAAATATTATATATATTTACATCTTATATCCTAAATTTTATAATATTTAAACTTTTAGACTTGAAAGAATTAAAGGCGAGTAAACTCTCAAACTGGTCCCCGAATTATTGGGTCACTGACAAATTGGTCCCTTATTTATGGAAATTGACAAATAGGTCCTCGAATTTTCCTAACGTTAGTCAAATTGGTCCCTGAAGCCGTTAACTGCTGACGTG